>CAUYSK010104763.1:0-98597 GCA_963575035.1 Avahi laniger
GTAGAATTAATAGGGCTTTGTGAACTAGGAAGCCCTTGTCAGATAGCTCCAACATGCTGCAAAGTGCTAAATTGACTGGGTATAGTGAGTGAGAGGAAGAAAGAAACTTTCTGAAACTAGGAAGATGATGACATTGTTGACCAAGGTGGGGAATAAGGGAGAAAGAAAGAGCAAGGTCAGGTGGAAATTGAGTTCCATTTTAGACTTTTGAATATGAAGTTCTGTTAGGCGATCCTTGGGAGGCGTAGTAGGTAGCTAGAAATAAGGGTTGGAAGATCAGGAGAGAGAGAAGAGTCCTGCGAATGAAGGTGGATGTCGGAATGCAGCGACTCATGAGGTCAGCCAGGGAGAGAAGAAGACAGAACAGAAACAAAGCTGGTTGAAAGAGGCCTGAGGAGGAGCAGTCAGAAGGCAGGGAGAGAGTGATCACAGCAGCTGCGGAATCACAGAGCCCAGGTGACTGAACAGGTCCAGCGTGACCTCCAAGGTGAGTGGCATGGAGGTGCAGTTGGTATTAGGAATGAGGATGTGATACTGTGATAGTAGGAGGTGATTTCTTCCAGAAGTTTCCTACCAAAGGAACAGGGACTGTAGAAACGACTTTCGATGGTCTCTCTCTAAGGTGGCATGTGCTAAGCAGTGGGGCTAATCCGAAGCATTGGCTACCACTTCCTCTGCCTTTTCCAGGAAGCAGGAAGCACAAAGCACAAGGGCCAATTGTTTAAATGTATTGGCCTTTGTTTTATTTAAGATACAGTACTCACGGATAAACCATATTTAGTTCCTGCTGTGTTTAGTTTATTACAATAACCCACTTCCTCTTCAAGTGTTTAAAAGGAGAAAGCATGGGACAATGATAAAATTAATAAAATTATGGTTTCTGTTCTAGGGTTTGTCTGCTTTCTCGCCTTATGAAATGTGTGGAGGGAAAAGCTGCAGGTGTTTCCTTTCCTGCTCCCATTGTCCACAATCTGCAGAACATTTATATTTAAATAAATTGTTCTGATTTCCTTAGTTAGTAATTAGTGATAAATGGATTTGGGTACTTTTAACCTGGATGGAGAAGTAACTTTTCTGAGGAGTCACTGATATACGGTGTCCTGAAAATCTTAGTGTAGTTTTGAGCTGTAATAATTTCAGAAGTGTATGTGCTTCAAACTTACCAAAAAATTCTTTTTAAAAAATTACTTAAATTTCTTGTATACTTACTTATCTTTGTAATTTTGAATAATGATAGACTTAATTTTAATGTTTTCAGTGTCTTTAAAGATGGCACATTTATCATTAAGAGCCAGACTGGTCTATTCCTCTTTCGATAAGGCAATAAATACGTGTAAAATTCAAATAGTAGGAGATTTTTCTAATTATTGGCTTTTATGATTTGCCCTCTCCCCATAGACTATTTGGACCTTCTTCATTGAGAACAGTATTTCCCACAGTACACTGGTGGCATTATTCTATCACTTTGTTCAAATAGTTCATAAAAAAAATGTCAGTGTGCAATATCGAGAATATGGCCTTCATGCTGCCGGGCTTTACTTTTTGCTACTAGAGGTACCAGGTATGTATACTTGATGTGATGGGACAAATCTTTTGTCATTTTTTCTTTCCACATTATTTTCAATTTTTATACTTTGTTTCTTCAGTTATAAAATGGGGCATTGATAACCCATGTCATAGAATTGTTCTGAGGATTAAGTGAGCGTGTCTGCGAAATACATAGCATGTTATAGGTGTTTGAAAAGTTTCTTTCCCTTTTGTCTTTACATGTGTTTGTCTTCTGAAATTAAGCTGTCTATAACCAAATACAAATAATCCCAAAGGGATTGCAAGAGCATCCCTCCCATCCTCCCGCCTGCACCCACACATAACATTCCGATAGTGCCCTTCTCTTCCTGACTTCCTGTCCAAACTGAGAAAAATTGCTGTGGGGAGTCATTGTGTTATCTCTCTCCTATGTGAATGTTGAAAATAGGTTAAAACCATTCTAATCAAGAGAGTATGAGAGTAGCTAGTAATTCTTGATGAAAGAAAGCACCAAGAAGGAGTCTGTGAGCACTGTTTTGCTTCTGTATTGTCAGAGTGCTTAAGTTGCCTCTTCCTCCTGTGAGCAGTGAAGAAGTCCATTCTCTCTTCCCCAAACCCAAGGCAAGATCGAGTAGAACATAAGAGATTGAGCTGGAGAACTCAAAATTCATGTGGAAAAGAAAATCACAACATTTTCAGCTTGCTGCTTGTCATTATTTACATAAATGCGTATGTAATTAATGCTAAGGATTTATTCCATATGTTTTGGGAACAGGTAAAAAGATATTTAAAGCCTTAATCCCTAAATTATGCTATTGTTAATGCTCGTTAATGCTCTCATAAAGACTTTTGAAATAAGTTCCTAAATAACTTGGTTGCTAAGCAATATCTCAGTTGTCACTGGGCTCTCTTTCTGAAAAGTAGTGGTTTTAGAAACCCAGTTTCATTTTTCTCTTCCCTTGCTAGATGCAGTTCCTTCTGATTAAGGTTGAGATTTATGCTAGAGCAAAGAGGTAGCTGTTAGTGTGGACCACTTGCTGCTTTCCAGCAAGCCATATTCTTGCCAATTACCCTCTATTTTTAAATGTTTCTGGATTATGATTGAGATGCCATTGATACATAATATTCAATCACAGTATATTCTTTTTTTTTTTTAAAGATTGTTTTGCCTATTCTGGGTCCCTTGCATTTCCATGTGAATTTTAGGATCTGTGTGTAAATTTCCACCAAAAAAGGCAGCTGGAGTTTTGACAGGGATTGCATTGATTGAATATGTACATCAGTTTGGGGAGTATTGCCATCCTAACAACATTAGGTCTTCCAATCCATGACTGCAGGATATCTTTCCATTTATTTTAGTTCATCTTTAATTTGTTTCAATAATGTTTTAGAATTTTGAGTGTACAATTCTTATACTTCCTTTTTAAAATTTATTCTTAAATATTTTATTCTTTTTGATACTATTGTAAATGAAATTGTTTTCTTAATTTCATTTTCAGGTTGTTTATTGGTAGTATATGTTGTAGAAGTACAATTGATTTTTGTTTATTGGTCTTATAACCTACAATCTTGCTGAATTCATTTATTGGTTCTAACAGGATTTTCTTTGTATGAGATCATGTCCTTTGTCAATGGTTTTACTTCTTCCTCTCAATCTGGATACCTTTTTGTTCATTTTCTTGCCTGATTGCCATGGCTAGCACCTCCAGTACAATATCTAATAGTAGAGAACAGGCAGCCTTTTCTTGTTGCTGATCTTAAAGGGAAAGCATCCAGTCTCTTGCCTTTAGGTATGATATTACCTGTGGGTTTTTTAAGGATGGCCTTTTATTCTTAGTTTGCTGAGTGTTTTATGAAAGGGTGTTGGATTTTGTCATTTGCTTTTCTGCATCTGTGAGGTGATCATGTGGTTTTTGCTTTTTATTCTAATAATATAGTATATTATATTGGTTGATTTCTGTGTATTAAAACAATTTTGCATGAACTTGGTTATGGTCTGTAATCCTTTTTGTATCTTGTCACACTTAGTTTGCTAATACTTTGTTGAAGATTTTTATGTCTGTATTCATAAGGGATATTCTTTTTTTGAGATGTCTGTCTGGTTTGGGTAATATCAGTCCATAGAATGAGTTATGTGTAGGTTTCCTTCCTCTTCTGTATTTTGGAAGAGTTTGGAAAAATTGGTTGTCCTTTTTCCTTAGATTTTTGGTGGAATCCACTAGTGAAATCATTTGGGCCTGGAATTTTATTGTTTTTTTTTAATAAGTTTATGTTTGTAGAATCTGTAGTGATATCTCTCCTCTTTCATGCCTGATGTTGGTGATTTATATTTCTTTGTTTTTTCTTAATCAGTCTAGATGGAAGTTTATTAATTTTACTGATCATTTTGAAGAATCCGCTTTTGATATTATCGATTATACTCTATTGTCCATTTCTTGTTTCATTGATTTCAGGTATTATGGCTATTATTTCATTACTTCTTACTTTAGGTTTAATTTGTTCTTATTCTGACCTTTTTCTTTTCTTGTTCTGACTTTTTAAGGTGGATGCTTAGATCCTTGTTCTCACATACTTTTCTTTGTCTCTAATGTTAAGTATTTAATGCTATAAATTTCTCTCCAAGTACTGCTTTATCTACATCCTACAAATTTTGATATATTTTCATTATCATTCAAGTCAAAGTGATTTTCTAATTTTTCTTGTGATTCTTCTTAGACCTGAGTTGTTTAGTATATTGAGTTTAATTTCCAAATATTTAAGGACTTTCCTGAAATCTTATTGTAATTGATTTGTTTTAATTGTGTTGGGATCAGAGTACATACTTTGTATGATCACACTACTATTAAATTATTGACTTTATTTTTAATACTCCTGTATAGAGTCTGATTTGGTGAATATTCTATTTGTGCTTGACCAGAATGTGTGTCCTATTTTGTTGGATCTAGTATTCTGTAAATATCTATTAAGTCAAGTTGGTTGCAAATGTCGTTCAAGTCTTTTATAATCTTCCTGATATCCTATTTATTATTTCTATGAATTACCGAGAGGTATGTTGAAATCTCCAAGTGTAATTGTCAGTTTATCTAGCTCTCCTTTCAATTCTGTCGAAGTCTGACAGATACAAATGTATTTATGATTGTTATGTCTTCCTGATGGGTTGATCCTTTTAGTATTATGTTACAGCCCTGTTTTTCTGGTTATATTCCTTGTCTTAAAGTCTACTTTGATAATAAGATAGCCATTACAGTTATCTTATGATTTGTCCTTGGTTGGTACATCATTTCTCACACATTTATTTGTAACCTATCTGTGTGTTCACATTTAAAGGGTTTCTTGTAGACTGCCTATCATTTGGTCATGCTTTTTGTCCATTCTGATGTTTGCCTTTATATTGGAATGTTTAAACTTTAAATAATTACACTGAATATAATTATCAATATGGTTAGGTTTCTGCCATCTTTCGATTTTTTTTTTTAATCTGTTTTTGGTTCCATTTTTTCCTCTTTCCATCTGATTTTGGATTGAGTACTTTTCTAACATCCCATGTTATCTCCTTTTTTGGCTTATGAGCTGTACATCTTTGCATGTGTGTATATGTTTAAAGTTCTTGCTTTGTGTATACAATAAGCACTTTTAACTGTCTACCTTCAGGTAATATTCTATCAATTTACATATGATGTGAGAGCCTTAAGACAGTATATTTTCCTTTCTCCCCTCCTCTTCTTCTTGTTTTTTTGAGACAAAGTCTTGCTCTGTTGCCCTGGCTAGAGTGCCGTGGTGTCAGCCTAGCTCACAGCAACCTCAAACTCCTGGGCTCAAGTGATCCTCCTGCCTCAGCCTCCCAAGTAGCTGGGACTACAGGCACACACCACCATGCCCAGCTAATTTTTTTCTATTTTTAGTAGAGACAGGATCTCACTCTTGCTCAGGCTGGTCTTGAACTCCAGAACTCAAGCGATCCTCCTGCATTGGCCTCCCAGAGTGCTAGGATTATATGAGTGAGCCACCACGCCCAGCCTCTCCCCTCCTATTCTTTGTGCATAGTCATATATTTTATTTCTACATGTTATAAACTGTAAAATTAATTCTTAACATTTCTCCTTTAACTATCTTTTATAGAATCTTTTAAAAAAACAAGAAAATTGTCTTTTACATTTAAAAGATTTCATCTCATATAATTTTCCTTTAGTCAGAAAAAAAAATTTTTTTAGCGTTTCTTGTAATCCAAATCTGCCAGCCATCAGCTTTCTTGGGTTTTGATTTTATGAAATGTCTTTATTTCACCTTGAAGAATGTTTTTGCCTAATGTAGGCAAATTCTAGGTTGACAGGTTTTGAGTTTTGTTTTGTTTTGTTTAGATTATCTATGCTTTGTTTAAATTTCCTTTGTGTTTATCATGTTTGAGTTTACTGAGCTTCTTGGATCTGTGGATTTATAGTTTTCAACACATTTGGAAATTTTTAGGTTATTTCTTCAAAACTTTTCTTCATTCTCCTTTTTACAGGGACTCCAGTTACTCTTATCTTTGACAGCATGATAGTCTCCCATTAGTCACTAAGTGTTTATTGATTTTTTTGGTTCCTGTGCTTCTATTGTATCTTTAAGTCTGCTTATCTTTGTCTCTGTAATGTCTAATCCACTATTAAGCCCATCCAGTGAATGTTTTGTTTTCAGATCAAGGAAGTTCCATTTGATTCTTTTAAAATTTTTTTCATTTCTGTCCTTCTTATGCTAATATTTACTTTTAATTCTTGAGCTTATTTATAATGTCTGCTTCAAGGTTGTTGTCAGCTACGTCCGTTACCTCTGTCGTTTCTTAGACTGTTTCTATTGGCTGATTTTTCTTTTTATCACTGGGCACATTTCCATTACTGGGCACACCCAGTAATTTTTTTCTATTGGATCCCAGACATTTGTTATGTTAGGTTATTGAGTGTCTGAATTTTGTTGTTGTCCTTTAAATAGTGTTGAAGTATGTTTTGATAGGCAACCATTGATCTTTTTGAGGCTTGTTTTAAAACTTTGTCAGGGCAGATATAAAGTAGCCTTTACTGTATATCCAGTTTAGCCCTGCTATTAAGGTGTGTTTCTTCTTAGGTCTACACTGAATGCTCCAGATGTTCAACAGTGTCTCAAATGTGTCTCAGCCATGTGTGAATTGTGAAAATAATTTACCTTCTAGCTCCTTAGAAATATTTTTTTGCCCTCTGTGATGGAATTTTGCCCCATACATGCATAGCTTCTATTCAGCCCTATGCAGATTTCTGGAGCTCTTTTTATATGTAACTTCCTCTACTCCAGTACTCTGTTCTGTAAATTCCATCTCCCTGTCTTTCTGACTGATTTTTCAACTTAGTAAGACCATCATAATCTGCTTCTATCCACCATTTCTCTGCTGTTGTCCAGAAATTGCCTCTGCATATAAAACTGAGGCAATTTTAGGGTTTACCTCCTTTTCTCAGAGATTGCATTCCTTATACTTCCTGGTGCCCATTGTCTTAAAATTGTTATTTTATAAATTTTCATCCAGTTTTATAGTTGCTTACAGCAAGAGAGTAAGTATAAAACTAGTTACTTTATCATGACCAGATACAGAAATGTTGTTATTTATTTCCAATTCAGCACTATTGTTCCTCTACTAAGGCTGAAGTTGACAATGGTACTCTTTTGCTAAAGGTTCATTGTTATTCCAAATTAGTGAAAGCCTGTATTATTCCTTTTAACTTTTTATCTCTTATTAAAGACATATTTCAAGATGATGAAATCTAGCTTGCTTACTCTTTATTCTTTATGAACAGGCAGTGTAGCCAATCAAGTATTCCACCCAGTGATGTTTGACAAATGCATTCAAACTCTAAAGAAGAGCTGGCCTCAGGAATCTAACTTGAATCGGAAAAGAAAGAAAGAACAGCCTGTGAGCTCTCAGGCTAATCCAAGGAGGCATAGAAAAAGAGGAAAGCCACCCAGGAAAGAAGATATTGAAGTAAGTAGTGAACTGAATAGTGAAAAGTATCTATACAAACACATGATTTTATTTATTTAAGGATTGACTTTTAAATATGATTTCAGGCATCATGATTATAACCAAAAGGGCCTAAACTATCATCAGCTATTCAATACTACTTTAAGTTGCTTCTTGGGCTTTGTATACTTCTAAGGGCACATTTCTGCCTTGCCATCTTTCTAGTGTCTTGATCATCTCTCCCTAGCCTTGTTCCCAGGTGTTCTTGACAACATTCTAACTGTTGTATTTGCCACATTATCTTATTGTCACTACAGGGGTGGTTGAAGTATCCTGAAGGCTCTTGTCCCCTTAAGAGCTGAATAGAATAGCATTGATTTCAAATTCTTGTGTGACAACATAGGATAGATAGTAGAGGTTCATTGACATCAAAACTTCTAAGAAACACAGGAATTCTCATTGACAAAAAAACACAGAGCTAATAACTGTAGTGGCCATCTAGCCCAGTGATTTACCATTGTAACCATGGAGACCTGGAACAGTCAAGCAACCTGGTCAAAGTCGTGTCACCTTAGCATCAGCTACTACCTGGAGTTTAACTGGACTTGGTTTGTATAAATTGAAAACCATGGGACAAAGTGCTAGCTAGGCATTATTACACAGTCACCTGTGCATTTCTTCATAATCTAGATGGATGAAATTATGGAACAAGAGGATGAAGAAAATATTTATTTTTCTGCCCGGGACCTTTCTCAAATTCGAAATGCCATCTTTCATGTTTTGAAGAATTTCTTAAGGCTTCTGCCCAAGTTTTCCCTGAAAGAGAAGCCACAGTGTGTACAGAATTGTATAGAGGTGAGTGAAAATTCCAAGAACCTTAGGGCAACTTCAAAGAGGATAGACTGTGGCTAATACTTAATGAGTACAAAAAATCAGGCCTTTTCTTGGTATCTGTTTTCCAGGTCTTTGTTACTTTAACTAATTTTGAGCCAGTTCTTCATGAATGTCATATTACACAAGTCAGGTGAGCCATTAAATCTTCCAGTGCTACAATTTTAGTATAGTATAATAATTTTTGCTCCAGGAGAAATATAAACGCCATTTTATCCTAATTGGCACACAGGTAGAATTTATTCATTTAAATATGGCTTCTAGGGATAAGAAATATTCCGAGTAAAATTATATCCATTAACTAATGTTTTGCCTTTTTTCTTTAGAGATCTTACCCAAGCAAAATACATACCAGAACTGGCCTATCATGGGTTGTATTTGCTGTGCTCCCCAATTCATGGCGAAGGAGATAAGGTAAAGGAGATAAAGGTCTAATTTAGTTACTAGTTGAGTTGAAAGCACGTGAACCATACTATGGAAAGACATTAAAAGCATTTGATGGCCCGGGGCAATGGCCTCATGCCTGTAATCCTAGCACTTTGGGAGGCCCAGGCAGGAGGCTCCCTTGAGGTCAGGAGTTTGAGACCAGCCTGAGCAAGAGCGATACCCATCTACTAAAAATAGAAAAACTAGCCGAGTGTGGTGGTATGTGCTGTAGTCCCAGCTACTTGGGAGGCTGAGACAGGAGGATTGCTTGAGCCCGGGAGTTTGAGGTTGCAGTGAGCTATGATGACGCCACGGCAGTCCAGCTTGGGCAACAGAGCGAGACTCCATCTCAGAAAAAAGAGCATTCAGTATAACACCATTTTAACTTACTAGGTCGTTTTCATCACCTTATATTATTTATACAATAAAACTTATCACTATATCTATTTGCTATCATTTCTTCATTGCCAAATTTATATCAAAATACTCATTGGCTACAGCAAATTATTGTTAAGTTTTAGACAGAAAAAAATGGTTCTGTGTAAATAAGGTAGAAGGAACAGATAAACTACTGAGCAGTTACTTTCATAAAAGTATTTATCAAATTGGTTTGAAAACAAGAAGAGTCATAGAATTTTCAAATTCTCTCTGTCAATTCATGTGTGCTTTGGTATTTCTATTAGTATTTGTATTATTTTAGTTGGTATCCTACAGGAATTTTATAGGTTCTCATTTCTGGTTAGAACTATTATCTGGGTATTGCCCCCATGTTACCTTAATATTATCACTACCATAAACATTGGAATTAGGGTTATTCATGTATGGTGGTGCTAAACTTAAGTGTCATTAATAAAACAATAACACTTTGCAAAAACTGTGATGAACAAGGTCATGCGGCTTTTGGTGGCCATGATACAGTTAATTTGCAGAGATAATCACGTAAGAAGGTTAAGAAGAAGGTTTGGGGATACTTGGGGTTCTGCACATATGTGTTCAAGTTCTGACTTTGCTACTTACTAGCCATGTGTCCTTGTATGAATTATAAGACCTGGCAAAAGTGTCAGATTTCACATCTAGACAAAAAGAACAAAAGTCTTACCTTCCTCATGTATTTGTTACAGGATTAGGTGAAATTAAGCATGTCAAATGCCAAGCACAATGCCTGTTGTTTAGGAAACATTCAATATTTTATGTTTTATGACTTTCTCATTTCTGTGTGCTTGACATATGAATGTGATAGAATTCACAGTAATGCTTTCAATTTCCATGCCCTTTTTTTAACATTTTAAAAGATAAAATAGTTGGGAAAATTTATCCTTTGAGGTCTACTGTGTCTCTAAAGATGTGTTTTTTCCATTGTAAAAGTCTGGACTTGATGTTAGACAATGATGGTTTTAGCCAGATCTTTAATTATTTATCCTTGGACAGCCCACCTTTGAAGGTTTTTTAATTATCTGTAAAATGGAAATTATTCATGTCCTCATGGAGTTGTTTTGAGGTTTTAAATTAAATATAGTAAAATCTAGCTGTATATACGAAAGTGCTCAATGCAATACCTACCACATACTTGTTTTTCAGCAAATGTTTTATTTACTGGATGAAGGAATTGATCAGTTGACTAAATTATATGAGATAATATATTGAAAGGTGCTTTGTAAACTGCAGGTAAAATATATTGTAAGCTATCCTTTTTCCTCACCTCCCACCCCCATTTTTTTGAGGCAGGGTCTCTGTTGCCTCGGCAAGAGTGCAATGGCATCATCATAACTCACTGCAACCTCAAACTCCTGGGCTCAAGGGATCCTCCTGCCTCAGCCTTCCAAGTAGCTGGAACTACAGGCATGCACCACTACACTCAGCTAATTTTTCTATTTTTTTGTGGAGACAGAGTCTCACTGTGTTGCTCGGGTTGGTCTCAAAGTCTTGACCTCAAGCAGTCCACCCACCTCAGCCTCCCAAAGTGCTAGGATTACGGGCGTGAGCCACCAGGCCCAGCGGTCTTCCCCTTTTTCTAATACAGGAATATTAGTAGCATTCTATGCCATTTATAAATATGACAATGAATTGCCCTAAATTCTGATTTATAATATGCAAGAGGTGGGGAGAGAAATTAGATGATGTTCTTGTCATTATCAGCAATTCTTTCACACTCTTTACGTTGTATAGTACATTTATCAAATACCTGGTAATTGTCTAAGAAATACATCCCTAGTGTTCAGCCAGCAATTATGCTAACCTGACTTACCTTCAGATGGCTTGAAATGGTTTCCTAGAGTCTGTGTCACTATGTTTAAGACCCCTGGGTTCTCTGTCAGGCTTTAAATTGAATTTTCTTTTCTCTTCTAGGTTATCAGTTACGTTTTCCATCAGATGCTCAATGTAATATTAATGTTAGAAGCGGGTGAAGGATCCCATCGCACCCCCCTTACTATTACTTCCCAAGTCATCAATCAGAGAAACCAGGCAGTCCAGTTTATCAGGTGAAGCATACACATCTTGAATGTTCACTCTCTTCATCTCTTCCCCAGTCATCTGTGCCCTGCGCTAACCAAGATTTCCGACACTTACGAAATTAGAATTCCTGGCCTGTTGGTGGTTTGGGGGGCCAAAATAAGGCACTTCATAGCTAATCGGGTTCACGTGGTCTGGGTCACTGTTGGTTGCCCCCGAGTGGGGATTGTTAAAGAAGTAAGGAATCCGCAGTGCCGGGGCAGAGCCAGCCTCCAGCGTGATTGCATCCAGCCCGGGAGGTCAGCCTCTGAGAGGACAGTGGCCTCTCCTTTCTCCGTCATTGTCTGCTTTAGTGTTTACTACCTCAGCACATCTGCCTCTTCTTTCTCTTTTCTGTTTCTCTCTGCTTTACGTCTCTTTGCATTTGTTCTTTGCAACTTTTTCCTTGTTTATTCTCACTTTTCTATTCCTCTCCCTCTGCAGAAAATACTTCCTGAAGGGAAGAATTAAGTTGCTTTTTTACTTCTTTAGCAATAATTGATAGACCACTTTTTCCCTCATGAGTCACTCATCTTCACTTAAAAAGTCTCATGTCTTAGCTTTATTAGCAAAGACATGCTTGCTGTGTCATTGGTTTTTCTTTCCCTCCTTTACTGAATATTTGGCATGCAGTTTGGAAGTGGTGCAGAGAAGTGGTAAGTATGTACATACCTGCAGGTATGCACAGTACGTAGTATGGTTCGAGACTTGGGTATGGATGATGTCATCTTGTCACTGAGCAAATGTGTCTTACTAGGTATTTTTTTAAACATTAAATAACTAAAGTGTTTTAAGTGGAAACACTGTTGCTTTGATTTTTCCATGAGAGTTCATATCACCAATTGCAATAATGTTTGTATAATGGTACAGATAAACTTAGTGCCAAAAATGGATTAAGTCTGGACATTGCGGTAATTTCTTCTTGTGATAAAGTTTGGAGAAGTAATCTTACAAATACATTAGAGTAGCAGCATTTCACTGAGCTACTGTGAGGCAGTACTGTGTCTTAGTCAATTTTTATATTTACCCCGAAAGGATATATTAATATTTTACATCTTAATATGAAATTTAGTAAGTAGTCAAAAGAGTCATATAAAGATTACATTTCTGCTTTTCCCTGAGGACTCACCTACTTAGCAACAACTCTCAAAACTATGCATAGGAAGCACTTAGTTTTCTACTGTGATGTGTTATGTCTTTGCTCTTCATTCTCCTGAGACAACTCTTGTAATACGAGAGTAGTTTTTAGTATTTACGTTCTAAATACAGGAGTAGTGGTTTTGGAGGACAGAGTCACCCACTGTGTTGTAAATGGTGGATATGTTTTTGTTTTAAATAGCTCACTTGTGGATGAACTGAGGGAGAGCATATTCCCAGTCCTCCGTGTCTTACTGCAGCACATCTGTGCCAAGGTACCATTTGCTTCAGTAATAACAACACAGAAGTATGTGACATGTACAGATACGTGTGTTTGTGTGTGTGCGTGTTTTTGGGAATGAGTCTGTATCATTACTAAAAGTAGTCTTATTTAAATATTCCCTAGATGTTCCCCTGGACAAAGTGTTCTATAAAAAAATTAGTTTTTATTTTGGAAAATGTCAAACACACACAGAAACAAGAAGAGGGTGGTGAACCACTACATATCTGTCACCTGTCTCCAACAACACTGTGTCATTTACAGCCCTGTCACTCCCTCCAACACACGTACACCCTGGATTTTTTTTTCTGGGTCATCTGGAAGGAATGATAGATTGTTTTTTTGAAGCAAATTCCATCATATCCTTTCATACATAATATTTTAATATGTTTCTCTAAAGGATAAAAACTCATGAAAACCATAGTCACAAAATATTAACACACCTAAAAATATTATACAGTAATTCTTTAATTTTAATGACTGTCCAGTCCGTGTTCAAATTTCCATAATTATCTCTTTAATTTTCGTAACCGTTTAGACAAATGATTCTTAATTTGAGACATACGGACACTATGGGTCCGTAAACTCTGAAATTATATGCTAAACTTGTATGTGCATTTTTCTGGGGAGAAGGCTTATAGATTTCTTGCAAGTTAATTTTCAAAGAGGTCTAAAACCTAAAAATTATTAGTCATTTACGTAATATTTAAAAATCATTGAACTAGTTATGCTCACTAATTTTCAACTTACAACGTGTTTAAGTTGTCCTGCTGGTGGATATTGGCTTGGCAGCTTCTCAGTTTTTGTGTTTCAGGTGATAGATAAATCAGAATATCGGACCTCTGCAGCACAGGCCCTGGTCCAGCTGCTCAGTAAACTTCCCTGTGGGGAGTACGCTACATTCATTGCCTGGCTTTATAAATATTCACGAAGTTCCAAGGTACGAGATATATCTGCATAAAGTCTTGGGTCCTAGCTCTGCAAACTTCTAATGGCATTCAGTTCTGAATGAGGAAAAAGATTTTTTTGATTCTTATTCCTATCTGATGGTGATTCTTATGATTTTGCTTTACCAGATCCCACACCGAGTTTTTACTCTTGATGTGGTCTTAGCTGTGTTAGAACTGCCTGAAAGAGAGATGGATAACACTGTCTCTGTGGAACATCAGAAGTTCCTAAAGCATAAGTTCTTGGTGCAGGACATTATGTTTGACCGTTGTTTAGACAAGGCACCTACCGTCCGCAGCAAGGCATTGTCCAGCTTTGCACATTGTTTGGAACTGACTGTTACCAGTGCATCGGAGAGTATACTGGAACTCCTAATTAACAGTAAGTATTGTGAGTATTGTGAAATAAAACTGGTGTTGTATTTATCAAGAAATAGACTGTGAGGGAATCATTCTTTGTTGTGGCAAAAATAATAGATTTGATATAATCTATTTTTACCCTCAAATATTTTCAGTATGTTTTATTGTCAAGTAGCTTTTTAAATATGCAAGCCTGATACATTTGAAAGGCCTTTTTAAAGTATTTCAAATGTTCCTAGTTTAGAGGTGAGATTGTGGGCTGCCTGTACTATTACTTTGCACTGGTAGGCATTGGCTATGTTGGACCCAGTACCCACTTAAAGTGCATACTCAGGGAGAACATTATCAATGGTATGCAATTTAGAATCTGTCTGCCTAGTCTGTAGGCCTCATTATCTTGATTTTGATCCTTCTGTGGATATTTACTTAGGGTTTATGCTACTGTGACTTTCTTTCTTCTATCTGCTTATTTTTAGGTCCTGCAGTTTCAGGAATAGAGAGTCACCCTGGTACCTTACTGAGAAATTCATCAGGTAATAGATCAATATAGTTTCAAATACTGAATAATTGTCTTGTAAAAATTTGCTGAATATTTGAAACTTGTTGTCTACGTGTTGTCTACTCTCGTACTTACCTATTCTAATATTGTACTTTTTTGTCATTAGAGAAGTTGAAATTCATTTCAGCAATAATGTAGTGACTTATATGAGTAACATGCCATGCTTATGTTGTTACAAAGTATAACACATTTTTACTTTAATGACTGTGCTTCTTTTTTTTATTTTTAAGCTTTTTCCTATCAAAGGCAGACAGTTAATCATTCTGAACCCTCAGGGGATGTCAACATAGACAGCGGTGGTGAAACAGTTGGATCTGGGGGTATGTCAGATTTTATCACTGTCAGATAGGTAATTCTACTGGATTTCAGAGAACCGTAAGTAGAGTCTAGAAACCTTGGAATTTTTCTTCTTAAAAGTGGAAGAATTTTTATTATATTTTTAATTGATATCCTTGTACTACACTAAATTTCATTTTAGGATAATAAGACACGTTCCAGTTAACATGTACTGATCCTGCCCTGTACCTATAACACTTAAGAGAATTATTAGAATGTTTTATTTTCTTATTAAAGTCTGTTGTTGTGAGCTCTTGGGATTGCTGACCAAAAAAGGACCAGTTACTGGGGAAAGTAGAGCAGAGATTAAATTTGCATTTGAGGAAAAGTCATCACAAAAAAGAGGGAATGGCGAACAGTCCCCAGTCTTGTTCCTGATTCGTTCTGCATCACTTTTGCCGTCACATCATCTTGACTGACTGAGCCATCCCAGAATCCAATTCTAACACATGGTAGGGACTATTGTGTCCCAGCTTCCACTGAAAAAGACATTTCAGAATTTAGCTTATAATTTCTCTTCAGAAATTATACCAACTTGTACCAACTCAATTATTAAATAGCTGCATGACCTAGGGCATCAGAGTCGATAAAACTCCCTGTCATTTTCCAATCCTAACACCTTCCCTGTATTTTACAGAAGGCTGTTGTGAGAATCTGTGGAAATAACATTTTAGGGAAGTGATTTAAAGAAACATAAGACAGAGAAAGAGAAAATATTAGTATGTGTGGATTAATTATATAATTAGCTTTATTCATTCAATAAACATTTATCTGGTCCTTCCTAATCTGTTCTAGGCATTGTAGATATACACTTTAATAAAATATAAATTTCTTAAGTTTCACCTCTTAAGGAGCAGTTGAAGAGACAGATTAGTAGATATATAAATGCTTTTGTATAAATGTGTGTGTGTATACATATATATATGTACATACATATGTATATGTGTGTATATACGTATACGTATGTACACGTATATACACACACGTATGCACACATATATAATGCTGTGAGACGGATGCCAAGAGGATGATTACTGCTTATCTAAATATTTGGCCTAGAAGATCAGCGTAGAATTAACTTTGTGAAGCTAGATGTTAGCATGTGTTACTCAAATTTAGAACAATAACTGAATTTATAAGAAACGAGATTCCTTAATTTTGTAGAAAAATTGAATCTGGAAAGATGCTGAATGTTTTTGTTGACTCCAGTCTTCCTCTTAACGGGTTACAGATTTACTGTTGCGCAGACTCTTTCTTTTTTATTTATTTATTTTTTTTCATTTTTCTATAGTACAGCATGACATTCAGACTATTTTCTAAGCAATATCAAATTGTGTTGATTTATTGATGCTGTAAAATTAGAAAAGTTTGAAAATGTAAAGAGTCCATGTTCCCATTTTATTTTTCATAAACTGAAAGAACATGTATTATTGGCATTAATTATACCTTAAAAAATCTATGTAGTTACTACATACCATGCCCTGTGCCAAGTGCTTTCTTTGTTTTTTTAATTGATATGTAGTTTACATACTATAAAATAAAATTCACCATTTAAAATGTATAGTCACAAGTCCCAAGTCTAATTCCAGAACATTTTTAGCAGCTGAAAAAGAAACCCTGTACCGATTGGCAGTCATTCTTCATTTCCTACTTCCTCCTTGCTTTCTGTCCCTGTAGAATTGCCTATCCTGGGCATTCCACATAAAGGGAATCATACAGTATATTGGTTTTTTCTGTCTGGCTTCTTTCACTTACTTAGCGTGATGTTTTCAAGGTTCATTTCTGTTGTGGCATGTACCAGTACTTCATTCCTTTTTATGGTGGAATATTATTCTGTTATAAGGATACCACATTTTGTTTATCCATTCATTAATTGATGGACATGTGAGTAATTTCTGCTTTTGGGGTATTATGAATAATGCTGCTATGAACATTCTTGTACAAGTTTTTGTGTGGACATACGTTTTCATTCCTTTTGAGTATGTACCTAGGAGTAGAACTGCTGAGTAATGTGGTAACTGTGTTTAACATTTTGAGGAACTACCAAACTCTTTTCCAAAGTGGCCATACCATTTTACAATCTTAACAAGGAATGTATGACAGTTCTGTTTCTCCATATTCTTACCAACACTTGTCAGCCTGTTTTATTTTAAACATCCTGGTGGGTATGAAGTGGTATCTTAGTGCAGTCTTGATTTACATTTCCCTAATGACTGTGATATTGTGCAGCTGTTCATGTGCTCATTGGCTATTTGTATATCTTTGGGGAAAGATACACAAATTCAAGACCTTTGCCCGTTTTTTAATTGGGTTATTTGTCTTTTTATTTTTTTTGTAAGAGTTCTTTTTGTTTTCTGAATCCAAGTCCTTTATCAGATAAATGATTTTCAAATATTTTTCCCCATTTCTGTGGGTTATCTTTTCACTTTCTTGATTATGTTCATTAAGACAAAAAACATTTTAATTTTGATGAAATCCAATTTAGCTTTTTCTTTTTTTACTTGTGATTTTGCTGTCATAGCTAAGAAACCATTGCCTAATTTGAGGTCACAAAGATTTGCTCCTGTGTTTTCCTCTAAGAGTTTTATAGTTTTACCTCTTAAATTTAGGTCTCTGATCAATTTTGAGTTAATTTTTGTGTATGGTATGTGTGGGGTCCATCTTCACTCACATGTGAATATCCACTTGACATAGCACCATTCATTTGAAAGACTATTCCTTCACTTTTGAATGATCTCGGTGCCCTTGTGGAAAATCCATTGCCTTATTTATATGAGTTTATGGGTTTATTTCTCTATTCTCAATTTTATTCCACTGATCTGTATGTCTGTCTGTATGCCAGTACCACACAGTGTTGATTGCTGCTGCATTACAGTGTGGGAGAGGAAAAGTAACTTTTTCCTCAATCCTCATGAGTTCTTAGTTGCAACGGGCCCCTGTAACAAAAGAAAGATTAATGAGAGAAAGAAGAAAAACAAACAAGTTTATTAATGTGTTCAGTACACATCATGCAGGAAAAACCTAAGGCAAAGGAACTCAAAGCGGTGGCTTAAAAGTCCCCTTATATAACATCTTCAACAAAGAACAGTAAATTTGTAGAGAAATAACAGGACAGAGAAAGGCAGTTTTAGGCTTCCACAGGGGGGAAACCATGGGAAGGTAAATATAGATGCTCCCTGACTTACAATGGGATTAAACTCATCATTAAGTTGAAAATATTACAAGTTGAAAATGCAATTAATACAGCTAACCTACTGAACATCATAATTTAACCTAGGCTGTCTTAAATGTGCTCACAACACTGACGTTAACCTACAGTTGGGCAAAATCATCAAACACAAAGTCTACTTTATAATAAAGCATTTAATACATCATGTAATTTATCGAATACTGAGCGTAAAAAACAAAATGGTTGTATGGGTTCTAACCATTAACATATGCAACTGAAAGCCCACTGGCCCCAGAGAATGTTTGAAGCATTTTGTAGACATAATGGGATGCGAAAACACAAAAACAGTGTTAAAAAAACCACTGGCAACAGTACACTGTAGAGTATTGGTTGCTTACCCTCACAATGGCGTGGCTCTTGGGGAGCTGTGGCTCGTTGCCGCTGCCAGCATCACGAGAGTATCCTACAGCATACTGCTAGCCCAGGAAAAGATCAAAATTTAAAGTACAGTCTGAATGCATATCGATGATTTTCTCACCATTGTAAAGTCGAAAAAATCTTAATAGAACCATCGAAAGTTGGGAACTATCTGTATGTGGAAGGAAAATGAAGTGAGGTTTGTTTGTGGATTTCTCTGGCCATCTCTTGGCTCACAAAAGTCTAGAGTCATCTCCAGTAAAGAAGAATTTATATCCTGCCTATTCGCAGAAATGGGGTAAGAGAGAGGAGAGCTTTTCCTCTGATTGCTGCTGTTTAATTGCCTTCAGCTCAAAAATAATTTTTATATCGAAGAGGCATAATGTGCAGTGACATATTCTGGTTTCCTTCAGTAGTTAAGTTTTGAAATCAGGAAAAGTGTGTTCTTCATATTTGTTCTTTTTCAAAACTCGTTTGGCTATTCTGGGTCCCTTGTATTTCCATTTGAATTTTAGGGTCAGCTGTGAATTTCTGCAAAAAAAAGCCATCTTGGATTTTGATAGTGATCAATCTGTAGATCAGTTTGGGGATATTGCCATCTTAATGTGTTAAGTCCTCTATCCCAGCAGTCCCCAGCCTTTTTGGCACCAGGGACTGATTTCACGGAAGACAGTTTTTCCACAGATTGGGATGGGGTGTGGTTTCGGAATGATTCAAGTGCGTTACAGTTATTGTGCAGTCAGACTTTTCTGCTAATGATAATCTATATTTGCAGACGCTCCCCAGCACTAGCATCACCGCCTCAGCTCCACCTCAGATCATCAGGTGTTAGGTTCTCGTAAGGACTGTGCAGCCTAGATCCCTTCCATGTGCAGTTTATAGTAGCATTCACACTCCTGTGAGAATCTAATGCTGCAGCTGATCTGACAGGATTTGTTTCAGTGATGTTTTGTAGTTTTCAGTGAATTTTTGCTCTTTAAATTTTGTTCTAAGTATTTTATTCTTTTTGATGCTTATAAATGAAATTACTCTCTTAATTTTGAGTTATTCATTGCTAGTTTTTACAAATAATTTTTTATTATTGATCTTATGTCCTGTAACTTTGCTAAACTTGTTACTGTCTCTAATAGTTTTTTATGGATTCCTTAGAATTTTCTATCTGTAAGATCAAGTCATCTGTGAATAGAGATTGTTTTACTTCTTCCTTTCCAATCTGACTGTCTTTTACTAATATTTTAATATTTCTTTTATTTGCCTATTTGCCCTAGCTATATCTCTAGTACAATGTTGAATAGAAATGTGAAGAGTAAACATCTTCATCTTTTTCTGTACTTAGGTGAAAGTTTTTGGTTTTCACCATGGAGTATGATGTTAGCTTTGGATTTTTTAGGATGACCTTTATCATTGTGAGGAAGTTTTCTTCTATTCCAAGTTTGTTGAGAGTTTTTATCATAAAAAGGTGTTGGATTTTGCAAATGCTTTTTCTGCATCTCTTGAGAGGATCAAATGGTTTTGTCCTTTATTCAGTTACTGTGTTGTAATTTACATTGATTTTCATGTTAAGTCAACGTTCTCATTCTTGGGATAAATCGCAGACATGGTATTTAATCCTTTTTATATCTTGCTGGATTTGATTTGCTTGTATTTTTTTTTTTGAGAAATTTGATGTATATATTCATAAGGGATATTGGTCTTTTCTTTTCTTGAGATGTCTTTGTCTGGTTTTGCTGTTAAGGTAATGCTGTCCTAATGTTATGAGGTGAGGAGTGTATTCTTCTCTTCTGTTTTTTGAAAGAGTTTGTGAAGAATTGGTGTTCATTTTTAATATTTGTTAGAATTCTCCAGTAAAACCTTCTGGTCCTTGGCGAGTTTTTTTTTGTGTGTGTGTGTGTGTGTGTGTGTGTGTGTGTGTGTGTGTGTGAGAGAGAGAGAGAGAGAGAGAGAGAGAGAGAGAGAAAGGTTTTTTTGATTACTAATTCAGTTTCTTTATTTGTTATAAGTATATTTGGATTTTCTATTTCTTTTTGAATCAATTTCCATAGTTTGTATCTTTCTAAAAATTTGTTCATTTCATTTAGGTTACTTCTTTTGTTGGCATAAAAATGTTCATAGCATTCCTTTGTAATGCTTTTTATTTATGTAAGGCTGATAGTTATGTCCCTTCTTTCATCCCTGATTTTAGCAATTTGAATTTTCTTTTTTACTTTCTTGGTCAGTTTAACTAAAGGTTTGTTAATTTTGTTGATCTTTTCAAGGAACCTACTTTCAGTTTCATTGATTTTTCTCCATTGTTTTCCATTTTGTATTTTTTTAAGCTGCCTTCTTATTTGTTAGCAGTTCCCAAAATGTGATTCGAGAGCCCTCAGGGGTCCTCAAACGGAGTACTGTGCTTATAATAATAATCAAGATGTCTTTTACCTTCCACACTGTCTTTCTAACACATGCAAATTGGAGTTTTCCAGTGTCCCGTGGTGTATGATGTCAAGACAGATTGCAGGCAGAAACAGATGAGAATCCAGCGGCTTTTATTAAGCCAGACATTACAGGGTTTGCAAAAATGTAAAACAGTGCCATTCTTTTCAGTGTTTTCTTTTTGTTTGTTTTAGAAAATATAGTTGTTTTTTATTAAAAATTCTATTTGTAGTCACATCTTGCTATTTTAAAATGAATTAGTAAATATTTTTACAATTTTCAGTTTAAATTTCTAATTCATATTAAAAGATATAATCCACATAAAAAAATCTCTTTGGGATCCTTAGTAATTTTTAAGAGTGTAAGAGGTCTTTGAGTGACAAGTTTTAAAGCTTCTGTTATATATTATCTCATCAAATCTTTATTAAAAACCGGATGGGTTAGATTTTCCTATTTGTAGCTAAACACAATAGAAGAGCTGAATAATTTATTTAGAATTTTAGAGATAGGAGCCAGGATTTGAAATTGAATTTTTAATATTCCAAATCATATGCTTTATAGTGAATACCTAATTATTCACATTTTCTTCTTTTTCTATACCATTTCATACTCTGATTTCTTAGGATTTAAACTAAGCTAGTTAGTGAGTTTTAAGATGAGCATATTTTCTTGGTACCGTGTGGTGAAATGTTAGAATCTGTGTAGTTTTTCTAGGAGTGTAATGACTCTTTGGCGTTCCCTCCACAGAAAGATGTGTCATGACGATGCTGAGAAAGAGGATTAGGGATGAGAAGACCAACGTTAGGAAGTCTGCACTCCAGGTATGAATTTTTTCCCACATTTTTTAATGTGCTCTCTTTTTATGCACTAAAAACTTGGAAATGCAAGGGAATATTTTTAAAAACCCCGGGCCTTATTTATTACTTAATTTGCTTTCACTTAACTGTTAGTTGACCCTGATTCTGTTATATATAAATTATATAGCTGAACTGGAAGATTGTCTGTTTTCAAGATTTCCAAAAGAACTACAAATTTATATCCTTAATTTCTTTTGTTTAGAATAGGAATTCTTAACCTGGGGACCAAGGGTAGATCTTAATAGCTTCATAAAATTGTGTGTAAATATTTGTTCATACAAAATGTATGTCAGTTTTCCTCGGAGAGAGGCTTAGCTTTCATCAGATTCTAAAAGATGGGATGTTGTAGGGAGGAAGGAGGGATCCATGACCCCCAAAATGTTAAGAACTACAAACTTCCAGAAAGTTTCCTTTGTCCAGTTTGTCTGTGTGTATTTATGCTATGCAGTCATCACTTCATGTTGCATATCTGCCTTCTAGGTGTTAGTGAGTATTTTGAAACATTGTGAAGTCTCATATATGAAGGAAGACCTGTCAATTCTGCAGGACCGGTGTCGAGACCCTGCAGTGTCTGTCCGGAAGCAGGCCCTACAATCTCTTACTGAACTTCTTATGGTGAGAGACAAGGCATATGTATCTAATGCATGGTATTTTACATCAAAAGTAATTCCTCATAATACTTACCTGTTGTTAAATGGTAAGTTGACCGTTAGAGACTCTGCCAGTTCCACTGTAGGACTGTATAATGAAGAGAAAAGAAGAGGTATCTTTCAACTATGTGTGGTAGACTGTACTTCCTAGTAAATATAAATAGGAACTAATGCCAAAGAATGCTAATTGTTAGGCTTTTCTTCAGTTTAAATCTCACATAGAAAAATAAATTTAAAAATTAATTTGGTTATGCTAGAGGCCTAGATGAATTTTTGTCAATTAGAACATATATAGATGGTATTGCCAAAAGAGCAGACACACTACTGCTGTACACAATTTACTTCTGCCAGCTATTAGCTGTTGAAGAATTTTAAAAGCACATTTTTTTCTTTATTTCATGATAGAAGGCATTAAACAATGCATATTTGGACTTTTTCTGTCAGCATCTATTCTGATTGCTCCTTTGGATAAATATTATTTGCTCTTGATTTCGAATGACTAAAAACATACTGATTTACTGTTACTAATCAAATAATGACTTTAATATGTAAGTTTAAAATTTTATTAATAGTACACACTGATTTACAATAAGCCAGAGGCTGAGCTTTGTTCTTGCACGTATTTTGAGCATTGATTCTTTTCCACTCTGGTCTATTTGCAGTCGAATGTGTAATTATTTTTAACCTGTTTCTCAAAACATTGATGACAACTTCACTGACTTGTATTTAGACTTCTAATAGGATAAGACCTCTGACATTATAATTTTTTCAATCCTAAGGCCCAACCTCGATGTGTCCACATCCAGAAAGCCTGGCTGAGGGGGGTAGTCCCCGTGGTGATGGACTGCGAGAGCACCGTGCAGGAGAAGGCCCTGGAGTGCCTTGACCAGGTCCTGCTGCAGAACATCAAGCACCACAGTAAATTTCACACTGGGGATGACAGCCAGGTGCTGGCTTGGGCACTTCTTGCTCTCCTCACCACAGAAAGCCAGGGATTGAGGTATGCTAACTGTATGACTTGTGTTCCTTATGGAAGGCCTTAAGACTTTGTATTCATTTCTCCACTGATCTTGAGAAACCAACTTTCCACATAGTGTATGTGAAGACTCAATCTTGGTCTCTTTTTTTTCTTGACCTACTTCAAATCTCTTAGCATTTTTGTGGTAACTGTATTTTTGCAACACTGTTTTGATCACTTCCTTTACTTCCCTCTGCATGCTGTCCAGTTTTAGGTTGGTATCTTAATGTGTAGTAGAAAATGCCCACAGATACAGCATATTATTATGTTACTTTTCCCCAATACTGGTTATTATGAAAGATGACTTCCTAGTTCTTGCAAGCACTGCAGGGTTTTTTTTTTTTTTTTCTGTTCAATAACATTTATTGAGCATACATTGTGTACAGTGAATATTGTATTTAGGAGTTAGGACCTGTTGTAGAGGAATTATCATGCAATAGAAAGAGTAATAGATTTAATTTCATAAAATACCATTCTGTGGGATAAGGAAATGGTGGTACATATTTGCAGTGGAATATTATATAGCCACAAAAAGAATGAAATCCTGCCATTTGCAACAACATGGATAGAACTAGAGAACATTGTTAAGTGAAATAAGCCAAGCACAGAAAGACTAATCTCACATGTTCTCACTCATATGTGGGAGCTAAATATTAAAAACAATTGATCTCATGGAGTCAGAGAGTAGAATTATGTTACCAGAGGCTGGGAAGGGTCGTGGGGCTGGGAGAGAGAAAGTGGGGTTGGTTAATGGTTGCAAAATATTATTAGCTAGTTAGATAGAAGGAACAATATGTGATAGCATAACGAAGTGACTACAATCAACAATAAGTTAGGTTCTACTTTAAAATAACTAAAAGAGTAGAACCGGAATATTCTTAACACAAAGAAATGATAAATACCTGAGGTGATGAATACCCAGTATTTTCTTGATTTGATTAATTCACATTGTGTGCCTGTGTCAGAACAGTACATGTACCAAAAATTCCATTCTGTTTCCTTGGCAAATCGCTTTCTCTGGGCCTTAGTTTCCTCATTTGTAAGAGCAGCTGTTCGATTACATGATCTCTTCAAGTCCCATTTGGTAGTAAAACTTTATGACGGAAAATGTGTTCATTCAGCAAATGTTTTCTCAGTACTGGTCGGGCATCGCTAATCCAAAAATCCAAAACGCTTCAAAATCAGAAACCTTTTGAGCACCGACATAATACCACAAGTGGAAAATTCCACACCTGACCTCATGTGACAGGTTGCAGTCAAAATGCTGGTGCACAACACACAGTCTATTCAGCATCCCCAAGGGAAAAATAAAATTACCTTCAGGCTATGCATGTAAGGTGTATATAAGACATAAGTGAATTTCGTGTTTAGATTTGGGTCCCATCCTCAAGATATCCTATTAAGTATATGCAAATATTCCAAAATCAAAAAAAAATCTAAAATCCGGAACGCTTTTGGTCTCAAGCATTTCAGATGAGGGATACTCATCCTGTACCCACTCTACTCTTTGCTGAGATTCCTAGAAGAGAGGGATTTACCCACTTTTTTCACTTTCCCTAGGGATACCTCATTATGCACACCTAGTATATTAAAGCTTCATGGTAATGTAATGAAAGGTAGTAACAATTCTTCACAAAAGACGAGAGGCCTACTACAGGTCATGAGAAGCTATCAGGAGATTTATTTCATTTCTTTTTATTTAAAAAAATTTTTATACTGAAGTATAGCATGTATATAGAAGAGTATACAAACCATAAGGTCAATAAATATTACAAAGAAAATGTACCATGTAACCCCACCACCAAGGTCAAGAAATACTGCCAGGCCCGAGAAGACAATCACACCTTCCCCATCAGTATCCTCCTCAGATGTAGCTACTTCTGTGGTTTTAATACAATGTGTTACTTTCCTGTTCTTGAACTTAATATAAATGGTATTATATAGGATGTATTCTCCTGTGTACTGGCTTCTTTCACTCAGTGTAATGTAAGATTCATTCAGGTTACTATGTGTATAGCTGTAGCTCGTTCATTTTCATTGCTGTGTACACACAAACAAATATATGTGTGTGACATTTATGATTAAACCACAATTTATTCATTTTATTTATAGATGATTGAATATCTTTCAGTTTTTGACTATTATGTATAATACCACTATGAATATTCCTGTGTTCTTTTGTACATCTGTTGGGTTTATACCAAGAAGCAGTATTTTTGCATATATTTTAATTCACCTTTGACAGATACTGCTAGACAGTTTTCCAGGGTGGTTGTAGCGTTTACGTTTGCAACAGCGGTATGTGAGGGTTCCGGTTGCTCCATATCTCAGCATTTTGTATCGTCAGCCTTTTTCTTGTCAGGCATTTTGATGAATGTACAATGTAGCAATGTATATCTCAAGGAAAAGACAGACTCAGCATTTACCATCCGCTCCTTTCTCCTCTGAGTCCCCTCAACCCTCTTCGCAGGCTCTCCTTGCTCCTTCTGTCCCCCCAGGGTGACTTTTCTGTACGCATGAGTTCTTCAGTGGCTGCCAGTCACTTCCAGGATGAGCTTCGTCAGGAGCTCTCCATCGTGTCACCCCGTCCTTTGTCTGGTGCGCCCCATGTAACCCCCACGTGGTTCTGTCCTTGCCTGCCCCTCCCCACCTTGGGTGCTCTGGCAATCCCTGCCTTGGACGTGGTGCTCTCTCCAGGAAATGTCCTTCCTGGCTCCCCTCCTTTGTTTGCTCTTACTTGTCCTTCTGGATTTCCTTCCCTTCTCTCCAGAAGTCTTGTCTGACTCCCCTGGTCCGTGTTACTGTATTTCATCACGTCTGTAACGTGTTAACATCTAGGACTGAGTTTTGTGGTATTTGGACATAAATCATACATAATCAAGTGAGCTAACTGCCGTAAAACTCTGGACATACATGGATAGTTTTTTTAAATCAATAGCTGATATATTAACAAAACCATTTGTATGCATATGCTTGTTGTGGTATGTGGATGTGTTTATTTTGTTATAGACGACTTGTTCTCCATGCTTTGAGAGTTTCCCTTTTTAAAAAAATTAAATGAGAAAGTCTTACTGATCTGTGTGTGTGTGCACCCACACACTTTTCGGGAAGTCTAGGAAAAATTAACTGGGGAACAAGTATGTTTTTGTCTTCATTTAAATGTATAATATGGCATTATCTCGTGAGTTGTATGATCTCATTCAGTGCTATGGAAAGAAGTGAAATGAGAGATGATTTAAAAACAACAGGAACATAACACAAACACTTTAGTACATCAGAAGCATTTTTTATTTTATTTTTAAAAGGTTTAAAATATCTATTTCTGAGTGGTGTTAGTAGGCTGTTGTAAATTTGGCTCATTTAATATTGATATATTTAAGTGCTAGGATGTCATTTCTTCCATTGAAAAAAGGGCAGTGTTTCTATTTTTTTGTCACTGTAACCCTATAAGCTCTGTGTGTATCTGTTATTGGGAACCTATCCCATGTATTTGTGTAGAAATTTTGTAGATGAGGATAAGAAAGATATCAAATGAATTGTGGGATTTTATTGTTTTATTTAAAAAAATAAATATGAGGGAAAATACAAATAAAACTTATTCTGTAATAAAAATTAAAATAATGTCTGGCTGGCATCAGATGAGCCATGAGCTAGGAACCTGTGCCAGAGGAGTCCTGGGGCCAAAAGTTGATGCCCTTTCAGCGAGGGGCTGATCTGAATAGTTTTGTGTGTTTATAGTGACAATGCTTCCTTCCATCTTTTTTTCTAGCCGCTATCTAAATAAGGCTTTTCATATCTGGTCCAAGAAAGATAAATTCTCACCCACTTTTATAAGCAACGTGATATCTCACACTGGCATGGGACATTCTGCACCAGCCTGGATGCTACTCTCCAAGATTGCTTGCTCATCACCCAAGCTCGACTACACCAAAATAATAGAGTCCTGGGAGAAAATAAGTAGGTTTGTATGCTTATAATTTAGCCACTGATGGACACTCGAGATTCTTGGAAACAAAGCTAATGTCTTAAGGAAGTGGCCTCTTTCATAGCTATTTGTATATTGAGATTTTTTTTCTTTAACACCTGGCGTAAAAACAAACAGGAAAAATAAGAATCCGGGCCCACATGGTGGCTCATGGCTGTAATCCCAGCACTTTGAAAGGCCAAGGCCAGAGGATCACTTGAGGCCAGGAATTTGAGACCAGCCTGGACAACATAGCAAGACCCTGTCTCTACAAAAAATAAAAGAATTAGCCAGGTGTGATAGCCCACACCTGTTGTCCCAGTGACTTGGGAGACTGAGGTGGAAGGCTTGCTTATGCCCAGGAATTCCGGGTTGCAGTGAACTGTGATCATGCCATTGCCCTCCAGCCTGGGTGACAGTAAGACCCTATCTCTTTTTAAAAAAAAAGAAAAAGAATACCATGGAGTACTATTCAGCTTTAAGAAACAATGGTGATATATCACCTCTTATATACTCCTGGAAAGGGCTGGAACACATTCTACTAAGCGAGGTATCCCAAGAATGGAAAAACAAGCACCATATGTACTCACCATCAAATTGGTATTAACTGATCAACACATAAGTGCATATATAAGAATAACACCTATTGGATGTTGGGCAGGGGGAGGGGGGAGGAGGGAGGAGGGGACGGGTATGTGCATACACAAAGAGTGCAATGCGCACCACCCGAAGGATGGACATATTTGAAACTCGGACTTAGGGGGAGGGGCAAGGGCAACATACGTAACCTAAACATCTGTACCCCCATAATATGCTGCAATAAAAAAAAAAAAACTACTCTCATTGTTTACTTGTATAACTCAATCGATCATTCTGATCATGGGGTAAAATTCCTTAGACAGGTTTAGGATCCCTTAACCATGATGAACTTGCATTTACAGACCTCCACATCTCTATTTCTCATCTGCATATGATGATCTTTGTATATTCCGAAAGGGATAAGAGTAAACAGATAACTGGGGAGAGGTTCCTCCTCTAAAATAGATTGACTTTTTCAGGAAACAAGGAAACTGTATAGACAAGTGGTTCTCAGTGGTTTGATATGGGAATGAAGGAGACTAGGAAAGATCTTAAAATCTGAGGGGAGATTTCAGTTGAGCTAAAAAAAATTGATAAAATTTCTCTGATTTGTCTTATTTGTCTTTGGCACATAGAATTCTCTCCACAATTCTGAATAATGTTAAATGAAGTCAAGAGACAATCTTGAGAATCAGTATTATCTCTGTCTCTTAGGTTTTGTAGCAAGATTTCTTCACCAACTCTTCATGTGGGGCTGAGATTTGTGGTTTGGTATAATCCTAGCTGTCATCGGTTCATGACACCTTCTTATTTCATGGGCACAACATCAGGCATGGCTGAACTCCAGATCACTTACATGCCCTTAGGCCATCTCTGCTGGTTCAGCCCATCTCTTGGTTTTGCAGTCTCTCCCTTGCATATATTTCCTCAGAGTAAGTCTGGTTAAAATAAAATTCAAGGCAATCTAAAATAAGATTAAAGCAAACTGAAGAGATTATGATTAAAAAAAGGGAGGAGGGGTGATACGCCATATGGTCGGTCTCAGCATGGCCTTATAGTACACATAAAGGCCTTTTACGGCAGTGTCTGTGGCATAGAAACAGCATTCTCCATGACTCCAGCTGCCTGTTCCCCGGAGAACTCCAGGGGACGATCCTGAGAGACATGGTCTGATTCACGGGGAGTTTGGCATTTGCTGAGAGGAGGCAGCAACCTCACACTAGAGTCAGAATCCCACAGTTTCCCAGGCTGGGGAGGGAAAGAAAGCAGGAAGTATTGAGAATTGCAGCTGTAATCGAAGCTGTAACCTGGGGATTCAAGACTCCCCCAAACACTTCAGCGCACATATCATTGGGCCTGGTCCAGGAAAACAGCTGTGCTGTTAAAAGAGTTAAGTGCATGTTGCTGTGGTGCTCTTAATTGAAGAGGCACGACATTAGGGCAGATGAAGGTCCCACCGTAATTAGAAGACAGACTACTTAACGGCCAATAGCCATGGCCTTGAATGGGGAATTGGAATTCAGCTACTTGGCATTTCTCTCACTAGAGATCATAATGGATTAATTAAAATTGTATAAGGATAAAAAGATGCCCAAGGTAAACATAAAGCAATACGGAATTGCACCGAATAGCATGATGAGCACCGCAGCCCAGGGCTTGCTGCATTCCCATCTGAAAGTGCCAGAATCGAGGCCACGGTGAGCTCGCCCAGCTGTCCCCTGGCCTTTTACGGGGCCTTGACTTTGAAGGGGTGCAGCTTCACCACCTGATCACACTGGGCTCCCACAGAAAGAGGCTGCAGAATACAATCCTCCTCATCAATGCTGACTTCAAAGGTAGGCTTTTTCTTCCACCTCCTTTCTGTCACCTCATTTCCTGGGCTGATTCTGCCTCCTGAAATAGCTAAATTTTTCATGTTACCCACCCACAAATGCAAGTTGATGGTTTGCAGATGGTTTTACAACTTACAGAAGAAAACACAGTTTTCTGTTTGCAAAGCTTCTCATTAAGTCTCAAGCATAGCAAAAATCATATGATAGAAAACAAAACAAAACATGGACTTGCAGGTCAGATACACCTGGATTCACATTCAAATACTGCAACTTACCAGCATAAATCATTGATTATTTATCTTCTGTTGAAGTGGAGCTAAGCGAGCACCTACTGTGCAGGGTTGCCGTGAGGAATAAAGGAAGCGACATGATCTAAAACACCCAACACGAAAACAATGTACACATGGCCTGGCAGCTAATACAAGTTCAGTGTCATTTTCCCTTTCTTATCATCTTTTGTTGTAAAGTGATCAAAAGTGACATGATCATGTGTCCCTAATTAAAGTCGAAACATAATGTAAATCTGTTAGCACAACTGCCCTCAAAGAGTTTAACAGATGGACTTTAGCAGCTTTTCCCTGTCATTTCTATGGTGCTAGGACAGTGAAGAGGGTAAGGACACAAGGTGCCTGAAGAGCAGGGAGAGCACCTTGCTCGGCACATTTGGTGGTTGACGCCTCAGTGGATGAGGGGTTACTAACAACAGCCAGGCTTGGTTCTACACTGGAGAGAGTTGAATGGCTACCTCCAAAAGTCACCAGTGTTTGCCCCATGTGTGGCACTCAAGCAGAGGCCAAATGGACTCTTAGAAGATGTCGTAAAAAGGATGTGTCTGTAGATAGAACATGATCTAAATGGAGGCGGATAAAGTTTCTGGCGACCAGAAATTTGGTGCTTTTATAACTTGGGTCAAGCAATAAGTGGAAGCATATTCTGAGGAACTGAAGAATCAGAAAGCACTCACTTTGGTTGTTTGGTGCTCTGTGTATGAGGCAGAGAGGGGAGGATTTAGCATAAATTGACTTTGAATAACTATTATCAGGTGTCTACATTATTTATAGTGAAGGAGGTCGAATCCCCAAGGGTTCTGACTTACAGTACGGAAGGATCTTTTCCTGGCTTCCAACTGCCTTAGAAATGCCAAAGTCAGTAATAAGAACCATGTACATGAAGCCTCCTTCAAAGGTAGGTCTTCATGTATGTTCTTGGTGGGGTTGGCTATGTCCCTTTGTGTAAGCAGTGTAGGTATCTCGTCATGTGGAAATTTGACAAAATGTGAACGTCCAAAACTTAAAGTCAGAAATTTGACTCTTGTGAGTCTTCCGTTTGGGTTACTGTGATTTATCTCTAGGAGGTCCTAGTTAACTTCTGATATGATAATTGGTAAGGAGAAAAATTAATACTTATACATCCATTTTTTAATATAGACATTTTTGTGATCAGAGGACATATAGTGATGCCTATAAGATTGTATACAAATTTAACTGATTTAGAGCAAGCTTGAAGAACATAAATTCAAATGTGCAGTAATTTAGGCCTACTTCTTTGGAAAGGGAAGAAGTTTAATCTTATCACAAATAATATTTCTTTGGAGGATTTATATTAGGTTGTTAGGATGGCTTTTTATTGTGCCAGGTAGGTACCACAGTATTTGTTTACTTATGTGTTTGTTTATTTGAGGCCTGGATTAATGGCCAAGATAAACAATATGAAAGATGGATGAATTTTATCATTTATTATTTGAAAATAAGCTAGAAGGACTAACAGATTCCAGATCCATGTATCAAGTACCAGTAACAGCTCACATAAGCAATTTTTGATAAGGTACCAGGAAACTATTCTCCCATATCTTCTGGATATATATCTTCTTTCAGTAATAAAAATCTGGGATAAAAATTGAAATTCACAAGGAAAAGTTTAAACCTGAGTCAGTATTCAGCTTTTCAAGTTTTGTGTATGCTAAGTAAAAAATAAATTGTTCTGAACCACAAGAGAAAGTAGGAGTTTGAATTGAATATATACAGAATGAATGAATAATTTTAGAATTAAGGAACTTTCAGGAGCCAGTATTCTGGATATTGTTGGCTCAATCTGAGTAGAGTTTTAAGAAGCCAGTGGCACCGTGAGTGCTCTAGTCTAGAATATTGCCAGGGTGAGGGGGAGAAAATAGCACATCTAGGTTCTGCAGGAAAGACAGAAAATAGGAGTTAGGAAGGCTTAGAAAACACATCATAATTTTTTCAATGAATTTTTGTTTTTTACTTTTACTGTGGACTGTGCAATGAACATTATTCTCCCTTCTACTCATTCTTCGTTTCTGGACAGTGGCAATTTTGATGATATGTTGCAAGTGTGTCTGCTCCACACAGGGCCCTCAAGATTCTGAGTCCGCAGAGTCACGCGCGGCTGGCTGTCCAGCTTCCTAGTGTGCAGTCCTACTGACCCACCTGAGGCTCTGGGGCACACACAGTCCCTAGTATGTGCAGATGGACAACAGAATCCTTTAAAACTGCTTGGCATGTTGTATCCATACAGGTGGAAAGAGTAGTTAAATAAAACATGTGAGCTTCATCATCCTTGAATTTCTTCCCTCTTCCTCTCTCCCAGTGTGCTTGGTGCTGTGCAGTGACTCTTTTCCATGGAAAACAGCTAGACTGACCTTTTCAGTGTTTTTATTCCACAATACCTCTAGGCACTAGTCCACCTTCTGGAAAAATAACCTAATAAAACCTCGGGAAGTGATTTAATGACATAGGGAAAAAAGAGTAAAGAGAGAGATGAGGCCAAGACTCAAATAGGAGTGGGGCAGGGAGGGGAGGGAAGTGGACACTCACAAAGGCAGCGAAAGACAAATACACTGGCTCGTTTAGTAGATAGGGGGATGTCTAAGCTGCAAGGTGAGCAAGGACGATGCAAGCAAGTGAGGATGAGGCATTGTCAACACTTGGTATAAAGGGTTCCCTAACTGGCATTGTACCTCTGACTCAAGACATCTGTTCTTCTTTCCTTCCCAAAGAACTCCATCATAATTTAGTACACATTATTTTCTGTATTCCAAGAGGCATTGGTAATTACTCTCAGATCTACCCTAGAGAGTATTTTTCAAAAGAAAGATATAAACCCAATCTAATGAGAGCAGAATCTCAGTGATTGCTACCATTGTGTTCTATGCAAATGCTGCCTGCTGGATTCATCTATCTGGTTTATGGTACAGCAATATATAATGTTTATTCAAGCATTCTTTCATGTAACATGAATTTATGGGCACCTACTGTGTGTAGAAGATAATGATTCCTGCCCTGGAGGAAGTCACAATCTGTTGTGAGAAGTAGAAATGTGAATAACTGTAATAAAAAGATTATAATTGCAATACTGATTGTATGAACAAAGGATTGTGGAGAGGCAGGAGGGACCATATTCATTAGTTCTTCCTGAAAGCAGGGAAAAAGTCACCAAGTATATTTCAGAGGAGGTGAATCATGAGCTGGTTTCAAAGGACACAAATGATTTTGCTAGGATAGGAAAGAAAAATATTCCTGGAGACAGAAATCTTACAAACAATGGCATGGGTATGTTGGAGACACATGAGGGAATTATGTGACTAAGCATAGGATGATATGAAGAGGGGTGGGAGCTGTTAGGAGATGTGGCTTGCACGGTAGATCGAGCCCAGGATGCAAATAAACCAATGACTAAGCAATGTAAAATATATCCATTAGCAACAGGCCATCAGTGAAGGGGTAGGAACATGAGTAGCATGAACCAAACTCCATGTTAGAAAGTGCTCTGGCAGCTCGTAGAGGAGAGTGGGTGTCCCCGGAAGCAGGAGAACAATTGAGGCAGTTGTAGTATATCCCAGGAAAGAGGCTGGACACTGAAACCAGGAAAAGTGGCAGAGAGGCAGGTTGATACAGGAAGATGCATCTAATTCAACTTGGAAGTTCGGCTTTGGAGCCCCGTTGGAATAGTCCGAGTCACTATAAAGCAATACATAACTCAATGGGAGAACACAAGGACGTGTCCTACAAGAGAGAGAAGACACACATGTGGGCTTCAGGTGAAAGAGCATTTTATTCTGTGAAAAAGATGGCCCACTCTACTTGGGAATGAATATGTGGCTTTAAGAACCTGGGCTCTTGAACCAGAAGACACAGGTTTGCATTCATTTCTACCACTTAGTACCCGGGCAACTTGGTCAAGTTACCTGATATTTCAGCGCTTTACCTTGCTCATCTGTAAAGTGAGAATAACCCTAATACCTTTCATCAAAACTGAGACCGTTATGAGGATTAAATAAAAGAATACATATAAAATGTTGAGGAGAGTGCTTGTCACTTTAAAGCCAAAGGCTCAAAAAGAATCAGTTGTTAAAGGCAGAAGTAGACATTCTCAATCGCAAAGACACATTGATAGTCAGTTCATTCTCTTTATCCTAAAGCATTCAGATTATCTGTTTTTTTTTTCTTTTAATGGACATGGAATCCCAAGAGGATCAATTAAAGATAGAAGCAGCATTTTTTTTTAAAGTGTCACTTTTTTTTGACACAGAAGTTTTATATTCTAAAAGGTTATTTCACCAATGAAAAGGGCAGAGATCAATGCCCTCAGAAAGTTGTGCAGTTGGGCACCTCCTCAGACACCCAACCTCAACTCTGCCACGAGGACACAGAGATTCTTGACACCTAACCAAACCCTAATCACATAGGCATAAAAGCAACGCCTATTACAGCTGACAGCATAGTCCCAAAGTGTAAGGAAGCAGGGAGAGAGTTAAAGATAAAGGGAAGGTAGAAGGAGAAAGTCTTTGTCAAAACGCTAATCAGCAGGAAGACCTTGGGAAAAACTAAAAAGACATTAACAGGAGAGCACAATCTTGATGTACAGCTACAGTCTCAAAAATAGGATGCAATTAAGTGCTTCTAACAAGGCTCCAGTAGTCAGACGGTAAGTGCAGAAAGACGGGCTTAATGAAATGTCATGGGGACACCGCTTATAACAATCATATGCCCTGGATGCCAAATGGAGCTTTATCTGCTGGAGAAACAGTTACAGAGGAAAAGAACACAAGCTTGCCAGCTGTTAGGAAACAGAACAGAATGAGCCCAGGGCTCTAGGGGAAGGTGGAAAATTAACGCAGCCTCTGTGTCTTGTTATGTTTTCCTTACTCCTGTGCTTTTCTCTTCTGGATTTAAAACTGAACATTTCCCACTGGATGGGGGAAGGGGGCGTCTTTCAGGAAAGTACTATCGGACCCAGTGTCTGGATACTGAAAATTTGGAGATCAGATTGGGAATAATAAGGTTGTATAGAGTCAGGGATGAGGTGCAGTTGCAATGCTTTATAATAACTATCATTATTTCTCTGGAATTCGCAATTTATAGTCCCCAGGGACCAGTTAACTTACTTTAGGCTTCTGGCTTTATTAGATCTCTTCTCAAATGAAACATGTCAGAGAGGTCTTCTTTGAATGCTTTATCCAAAATTGTCCTCACCCAACATCCTCCGGGACTCTCTGGCCCACTACCCTGCTTCATTTTCTTCATAGCATTTTTAAGTTCATAAAACACTACTTGTTGATTATTTACCGATATATTATTTGTCCTGCTCACTAGGATACCGTCTCCATGAGAACAGAAGACATGTATCTCTATTTTGTATATTACCTTGTCCCCAATCACTAGTGCCGTACCTAGAATCTGTTCTATACTCAAGAAATATGTTTAGAATGAATTTTCCGACCTATAAATTTCAATGATTTCTTAATGTTCTCCATCGGTGAGTATTTCCTACTCACAGGTCCTTACATTCCTTCTACTCTGCCCTCCACAAGTCTACCTGCCTCTTGTTTGTGTCTTTACACCTCATTTTTCCTTCTTTTACAATGACTCTGTTTTGAGTCCAAATTGTCTGACTTTTCTGTTCAAAATCTTTAAACAAACTATTCATTTTCCTGCTGTATCCATTTTTCCTTCTCTACCTCATCATTCTCATCAACATATAAATGTGCTATTTTATTTCCAGCCCTGAAAACAAACAAAACCACACCCTCTCTCACTACCACCATAGTCCTCCACTTGTTTTTATAGAAAAACCATTTATAGAGTTGTCTTGACTCGTTGTTTTTACTTTACCTCCAATTTTTTCCTGGAAATTGCTTTAATCAGGACTTAGTGTTCACCCCTTTTGCAAAACATATCATCAAGGTCATCAATGACCCCATATTGTGGAACCCAATAGTCTCTCCTCAGTCCCCATCTTCTAGGACCTTTCAGAAGCATCTGGCAGTTGAACAATTCCTCCTTTAAAAAAAAAATCGAATTAATTAAGATATAATTAATTCACCATAAAACTCATCCAATGCAAGTGCCCAGTTTGAACAATTTTGACATATGAATGGATATGCACAAGTGTAATCTTTGTAACCAATAATACAATCAAGATAGAAACATCTCCCAAGTTCCCCTGGGCCCTGTCCTAGTCAACTTTGCCCCACTATCAGCATAAGGCAATCATTACTCTGTTTTCTGTATTAAATATGTTTTTACAGATTTTCATATAAATGGAGTCACACATTATGTACTCTTTTTCATCTGCCTGTGTTCACTCAGCATATATTTTAAAATTCATTCATTTACTGCATTAATCATAATGCATTTCTTTTTATTGCTGAATAGCATTTTATTGTTTGCATGTACCTCTTTTTAAAATTTATTGTTCTGTTGATGAATATTTGGATTGTTTTAATTTGGGGGCTATTATGAATGAATAAAATGGTCATGCACACATGTAAGTTTTCATGTGGATAGAGGTTCTTATTTCTATTGTATAAATACCTAGGAACTGAATGCTGGGTCATATGGTAGGTGTATGTTTAACTTCATAAGAAACCATCAAACACTTTCCAAAATCGTTGTACTATTTTACTTTCCCACAAGAAATGTTACAGTTGCTCCACATCCTCTCCAACACTTGGTACTGTTAGTTTTTTAATTTTAGCTATTCCAGAGAAGGTATAGTTGTATCTCATTTTGGTTTTAATTTGCATTTCCTTAATGAATAATGATATTAAGAACCTTTCACTGTGCTCTTGAGTCACTTTTGCAAATTTTTGGTGATTTATCTTTTCAAATATTTTTCTCTTTTTTTAAAAATCAAGTTGCTATATTATTGATTTCTAAGACACCTTAATCAGTTATGGGTTTTAAAAATGTTTCTTCCAGTTTGGGGCTTGCCTTGTCACTTTCTTTACAGTATTTTTTGAAGAGAAAATAAAATTAATTTTATGAAATCTAATTTATCAACTGATTCTTTTACAATCTGCATTTTTTATGTTCCATATAAGAACTATTTGCTTAAATCAAGATCAAAATGATTTTCTCATTCTTCCACTAATAGTTTTACAGGCTTTAGCCTTTACGTTTAGGTCTCTGATTCATTTCAACTTATTTCCAAGTATAGTGCAAAGGAAGAATCAAGGTTATTTTTTCCCATATGGGTTGCCAAGTGTTGGAACAAAATTTGTTATAGAGACTATTCTTACATCGTTGAATTTCCTTGGCACCTATGTTAAAAATAAATTGGCTATTTGTATGTGAGTTGTTCTGGTATGTTTCTAGGCTCTCTACTTCATTCCATTTCCCTACATATCTACACTTTAGCCCAACATCACAATATATTGGTAATTTAGCTTTAGAATAATTCCTTAAATTAAGAAATTTAAGTTTCCAGTTATGTTCTTATTTTGGCTATTCTACATAATTTGCATTTCAATATAAATATTAATATATACTGATCAATTTCTATTATATCCTTTAAAATAAAAAGAAATAGTCTGCTGGGATTTAGATTGTATTGAGATTGTATATTTGAAATTGCATCGATCTATAGAAAATTTGGGGGATATTAGCACATTACAACAATGAGTATTCTGACACAGGAGCATGGTGTATCTTCTCATCGAGGTCTTTCGAAATTTTATTTAATGTTTTATCATTTTTAGTGTAATGGTCTTATATGTATTTTTTTTAAATTCATCCCTAGGTATTTCATGTTTTTGAGACTATTATAAATGGTATTCATTTCCTTCATTTCAATTAAAATATCAGTTGTCATGATGTACAAGTACAATTTACTTTTGTATATTTACCTTATACCCTGAAAATTTGTTAAAACAAGTTATTAGTCCATTGGCTTTTTTTTTTTTAGATTCTATAGGAATTTCTATATGGACAAACTTGTCATTTCAAATAAAGTTTTACTTCTTCATTACCAATCTATGTCTTTTATTTTCTTGCTTTATGCACTTACTAGGATGCCTAGTAAAATATTGATTAGTGGCAAATGAAAATATCCTTGTCTTCTTCCAGAACTTAGGAAGAAACAATAAGACTTTCTCCAGTGATGCTGATATTAGCTCAGTTTTTCATAAATATTCTTTATTGGTTTAAAGTATTTCCCTTCTATTCTCAAGTTTATGGCAGTTATTATCATTGATGGCTGCTGACTTGAGTCTATTACTTTTTCTTCATTTCAAAAGGAATGATTATATGTCATTTCTTTTTACATCTTCATTTTATGTATGTATGCATATATGTATTTAGTTAGTTAACTAGCTAATGTGGTAATTATGAATGCGAGACTGACCTGACATCCTTGTAATAAACTCATTTTGGCCATTATTACTTTTTATAAATTACTGGTTTTAATTTGTTAATATCATGTTAAGAATCTTCTCATGTATGCTCAAAGAGTATGTGCTGGTGATGTACTGTTCCTGTATCTTTTTCTGTGGTTTTGGTATTATAATAATGGCCTCATTCCTAGCACTCTGGGAGGCTGAGGCGGGCGGATCATTTGAGCTCAGGAGTTTGAGACCAGCCTGAACAAGAGCGAGACCCCGTCTCTACCAAAAATAGAAAGAAATTAATTGGACAGCTAAAAATATATAGAAAAAATTAACTAGGCATGGTGGCACATGCCTGTAATCCCAGCTACTTGGGAGGCTGAGGCAGGAGGATCTCTTGAGCCCAGGAGTTTGAGGTTGCTGTGAACTAGGATAATGCCACAGCACTCACTCTAGCCAGGGCAACAGAGTGAGACTCTGTCTCAAAAAAAAAATAATGGCCTCATGAAGTGAGTTGAGAAGTATCTCTTCCTTTTCTATTTGATGCGAAAATCTCTTTAGAATAGGCATTATTTATTTCTTAAATGTTTAGTAGAATTAACTAATTATGCAGTCTCACCTACAGTTTTCATTGTGTGAGAATTTTAGCTATGAAATGCATTTATTTAATAGATGTATGGCTCTTTAGGTTAAGTTTTTTTTTTCCTTTGTAAACTTTGACTGTTTTTGTCTTTCAAGGAATGTTTCTATTTCATCTAAGTTGTCATTTTTTAAAAATCAGTCTATTCTTAAAATTTCTTTACTATCTTTTTATTTTCATTAGGTTCTATGGTGATTTCACTTCTCACATTCCTGATATTTGGTAACTTGTGATCTTACGGTTTGGTTTGGTTTTGTTTTTTTTCTTGACCTGAGTAAAGGTTTTCCAATTTTGTTGATTATTTTCAGGGAATTAGCTTCAGTTTTAATTGATTTTCTCTACTGTTTGTACGGACTATATAATTTTAGCTCTTTATTCTATATTTTTCTTCCACTAGGTGTGGGAGTAATTTGCTCTTTTCCTAACTCATTATTATGGAAGATAAATCATTGATTTGAGCTGATACTACTGAGGTGAAACTAGCAGGAGGTGAGGCCTTTAGGAGGTGATTAGTCATCAGAGTGCTGCCCTCATGAATGGGATTGGTGACCTTATTAAAGAAAACTAGAGAGCTTGCTCTTTCTCCTTCTGCTCTCTGCTATGTGAACACACAAGACGTCAGCCATCTACAACCTGGAAGAGGATCCTCACCAGAACCTGACAGTGTTGGCACCACGATCTCAGAGTTCCTGCCTCCAGAAAGAAGAAATAAATTTCAGTTGTTCATAAGCCACCCCTTCTATGGTACTTTATTATAGCAACTGAAATTGACTAACACTCCTGGGCTACATGGATGTTGTCTTCCTTATTCTAGAGCCTTCTGAAACTTAGGCCGTTTTTTGATACAGTCACCCCTACTGCCAGGATTCCAATATGTCTTGCTCCATTTTTTTTTTTTTCCTGGAGTTCATGTTTGTAGCATAGGTTTTAACTGTTTTTAATTAGTGTTTAACTCAGTGTTAAGTAGTTTTTGTTTTTGTTGTTGCTATGGGTAGATGAATTTTTGTTTTCTTTCTGTTTTTATCAGTTGAACTGTAGTTGCATTAGCAATGGACAGCTCTGCTTGTCACTTCAAACAGCTTCAGCAACTAAAGTCAATTCCTGTTGTTTTGAGAAACATAGGTGTTCCCTAATGCACATCACAGATGTTTTACTTCACTCTTTCAAATATCAATTAAAAGGAATTATTAATTGCATTTCAATATTAGGTCTAATTATCAATTCAATAGCTGTGAGGTAACTTTTTTTTTTGCTAGCTTTCTGCTCACACACTGATTTCCTAAAATTCCCCTTTAAAAGTGAATATTGTTTAAGGTTAGAAACAGAATGCCAGCTAGAATTTTCTTTTTCCCTATATCCCCATGTTCCCAGTCTACACAAGGTTACCTCAAACAATATTAAAATAATAACATGCTCTTAAAAACATAGAAAATAGTTTCCTCACATTTTCCTAGTTCAACAGCCCAAGGAAATGATGAAGGTGGTGAAACTTGGATCATTCTGCTCTTCCTACCTGAGAGTATGCGGTGACACTTCCGCTGGTGGCCCAGCCGCCTTCATCTGTTCTGTCTCCTCTGCAACCAGCTAAGATGACGTTTTTTTCCTAAGCTGATCTTATTTCCAACAAGCCCAGATTTCTCCTGGTGAATTTTTACACACGCGTTAGATGTTAGTTCTGCTAATAATGTTTACATTTATATAAGACCTTTCAGTGTATTAGACATAAGATCACATTCTGGTTCTGTCTATTCTTGCTGTACAAACTGGGACAAGTCTGTTAACTCTACCCTAGCCTCAGACTGTATTTTCACACAAACAAGATTAAAAGCTATTTCATGAGACTTTTTGGGAGTTTGAGATACATTAATGAATATAAAATGGTTAACACAATATCTGGCAAAATACATTAATAGATGCTCATTACTTGTGGGTTTCTTTGTCTTTTGCAAGCGTAGGAAAGACTGAACCACTTTTCAGACTTCATCATGTCTTATTTACGTTTTCTACCTCCATGAACCATCGTGTCCATTGGCGATTACAGGTAGGATTTATATCTTTTGTGTCTTGCTGCTATTTTTTTCATTTCAACATTAACTGATTATTTAACTGCTATGTTTCCTCCTTATGCAAAATAGTAGGTGGAAAGAGCTTATACTAGAGAGGATAAGACACTTGATTTTTTTCTTTAAAGGCTTAGAGAAACCAAAATACTTTTGATTGTCAGTTTAGAGAACCCAGATGACAGAAGCTTCAAGTGGGTTAAGAACTCCAGGACCATAGTTTCATGACCCAAATTTTCTGATACCTGGAAGGTTTAAGTACCTGTGTCCTCAAGAAACATGCTCTTTGCGGACCAGTGAACTTAGCTTATAATAAGGGTCTTTGCCCTTGATCTGAAAGTATTTCCTCTTAGTTCATCTTTTGACTGAACTCCTTCCGTGCTGCCTAAACTCACATACGTGCACATCTTCTGACATGGTACCCTTTGCTAACAAATATGCTGGGAAACGTCATACCACACATGAAAAATGTCACATTCCATAAATGGTCATTTTACCCATAAACTGTCTCATCTTAAAATCTTATCCCCAAATCTAATTATTTGAGTATAGCTTCCAAGGACAGGAAATGAATGATGAATATATTTTATTCAAAGCCTATGTCGATCAATCAAAACGCAACGGTAATAAAAGGGTTTAAAAACTTTCTTATTAAGGATACAGTATGTAAATTCTTATCTATTGAACATGAAAGTAGGCCACTTTCTGGGTTAAGATGAAAAGAAGATGAAAATAAAAGCGAGAAAGAGAGATGAAATTTGAATAAGAAAATCTAAAAGTCCTGGTATCCTAAATGCAATTTCAAACTAGAATTTATTTCTGTAATAAGATTCATGTAAATACAAATATAAACATAGTTGGTTGTGCAAATCACAACATTCAGAGAGCACTGAAAGAATTTTAAAGTATGATATACGCAAATGAATGCATACATTTTCTATATGGGGATTTGCTTTTCCTTAAGAAAAAAAAAATTGAACCAGACAACTCATATCTCTTTTTACAAATTAGGTTTGGAAAACTGTGATCTTCACCACCATTATCCTCATATAGTGTTAGACAGGAGAGGTTATTTTCTTATACCAAATGTAATACACTGCTAGCCACCTAATGTCAGAAAACTGACTGGGCATATTCTTCTAGATTCCATCCTATGGAAATTGAGGTATTGCAGAGGACAGAAACAGAACCAATGGGTAGAGCTACAGTAATGAAGATATGAGCTCCAGAGGAGGAAGAATTTTCTTATAATTAATGTCATCCAATAATGCTGTAAAACTCACTACTTGCTACTGCAAGGGAATCTAACAGAAACTGATAATCAAGTATCAAGCAGGTGGCTGATGTGACTTTGTTGTGGTCAGAAATTGAAATAAATAATCTCTGGACTTCTTATGCCAAGTTTACATAATTCCTGGTATGATATTGATTTCTTGGGGCTGCATTTGGGCAAAATAAAGATAAGAAGAAATTGAGAGGCAGAATAAAAAGTTGAGGGGTAAACAGGGAAGAGGAAGTAAGGTATAGACATTCAGTTTCTTTTTTGGAATCCATAAATTAGTCACATAACAAATATCCAGGTACTGATTAGTGTTAGCAGTAAATTGTTGGTGGCATATATTGACCATAAATATATGAAAAAGACATATTCTACAAGGGAGAAAGTTTAGAAATATTATGTCCAAGAAATAGAAACTAAATGTTGTTTGGTTTTTTGCAAAATTTAGATGATGAACCATTGTAATATTTGGAACAAAATCAATGAATGCTAGGTTTACTGAGAGGAAAATACTATTCAGACACTGGGATGTTAAACCACTATTCCTAGTATAATGTTACTGCAATATTATATACAAAGTGGTGGGTATACATACCTGGGTATGGTATAGGAGTGAAGGAGAACTCTGGGATTACCCGGAGATTGCCAGACAAGTTACAATGTGAGGTACTGGTTAGAAACAAGGGGAAACAAAGGTGGAATTAGAAGAAGAAACCAAGAAAGGAAGAGAGGGGTGTGTGTGTGTGTGCGCGTGTGTGTGTGTGTGTGTGTGTGTGTGCGCGCGCGCGTCCTATGTAAATATAAGCCAGCACATTTGAGAATATTTGGTTACTGCAGTCCTTTGTTTCTCTGTTGACTTTGGAGGAGCAGACATAAGCAAATAAATGTTGGGAACTTCACACTAATTTGCCTCCTCTATTTCTCTAATTTTCCTTATCAATGCAAGAAGCATCCTTATTCTGGAAAATAAGAAAATTCATTCATTCCCCAGGAAGTGGTTGTGGGTTTAAGTGAGATCCTAGTATTCAGTACAGCCTGCTCCTAGTCCCCATGCTGGACCATTCACCGTGCTAATAAGAGAGGATATCACCCACTCTGCTAAAACAGAAGAGCTGTGAACCTCACAGAATATCTTTTATGTCTGTGATATGCTTGCAGAAAATTCCCTATGTAATCCCCAATGGGTCTCCCCCCCATTCTCCTCTATGTAGCATGTAGGTTTTGACTGTCACCTGCCAAAATCTGATCTTGCTGTCTTCTCTATTAGTTACAGATATCATAGCAGGCCGGCCATCATCACTACACAAAGCAATTCCAAACCAATATGAGTTATGTGGAGTCAATTTGCTAGTGAGAAATTTTTTTTCACTGTAGAACAAATTTACTTTGTTTCTGTTCAGGGATGAAGCCCATTTGTGTGTTATAACTTGAGGGATAAAGCTGCTTTAATGATTTTTAAGAGCTACTCTTAAATTATCCAGTAGAGCTAAAGAAAACATGAACAATAATAACATTTACAGATGATATTGAATGTCTGGAGGGCTTAGTTGCTATGGGATTCTTATCAGAAGCAATTCTTAAAACATAGGCATTTTCTATTATTCCTATTACTAAAGCTTCTTGTCTTATCTCTAATACTAAAATATGAACCCCATGAGAAAGAAATTTTAGGCTAAATTGTCCAGGAAGGTTATCAATACCAAAATAAACAGATGAACATTTTTCAAAGAAAACAAGTGGAAAATCAAATAGAAAATAAATAACCTGAGATGGAAAATTAGACTGCATCACTACTAGCTACAAAATCTTGGCAAGTCACACAGTTCTCTGATTCTTGCAAAATATCCCCTAAATTTTTTATTTATCTTGACCTTATTTTGGCAATTGGCATGCACCAATTACAAAAGTATAGAAGGTGTCGTTGGACTCTTAATTTTAGTTAGCATTAAAGTAATTTTAAGTCAAATTGTAATATTTGTTTTCCCAAAACTAGATCTGACTTAGGGTGGATCAATAGGTAAATGGTGCCTTGACTGAGAAGATAGAATTTTCTCTCTTACTTGTTTGTCCTTGTCATTTGTTAGCCATATACTTTAAAAGGGACATCAGAACATTAGAACATGTCCCTGAAGGGTGACTAAAATAAGATTGTAAGGAGGCTTAATGCTAAGTCACACGAAGAATAATTGAAAACTGGAAACTTTTAGCCTAGAGAAGAGAAACATTAATTATAGATGATGTAAAATATTTGAGAAGTTGTCATGTGAAACAGGGATTAAACGTATTCCATATGATTAAAAATTAATGGCAATAATTGGAAAGTACAAGCAAGCAGATTTTGGCTTAAAGCATTGTCAATAAATAGTGCCATCAACAAAATAAGATTAGGTCGATTCAGAAGGTACCGAGATCACCGGATCTCACTGGATATGCTTAAATGAGAGTAAGTGTTATCCTAAAAGAATGTTGTATACAGAACTGATGAAATGAGAGGAGAAAGGACTCAGTGATACTTAAGGTGTCTTAAAGTCTTAGATTCCATTTTTCTATTGCCATTTTAATATAATTTCTCAGGAATGTCTCAATAAAGAGATCACTTGAGTGATGATAGACAGAAGTTTTTGTCCTAGCCAATCATTATGGGAATGGGAAGAAATTTATTTTTAATTTGCAATGTGTTATTTGTCAAGGTTTGTTTATCATCAAGCTTTGATGTGTGTGACACAGTGACATACATACTCTCTTTTAATCCTTATTATCTTCTACAATGTCTCTATGCTGTATCTGTCTATATTTCCACTTGAGGGCTGCAAGCATATCTATGTCTTTGTTCAGATCACATAGACTCTAGTAAATTAGGTTCCCAATAATTATTTGATAATGGATTAATTATAGACCTAAAGGATAAAATTATGAGTCCCATATTGCCACTAGAGTGACTTATACATAAACGTGGGAGGTTCTAACAATGTGGACTCAGCTTCACCAAGCAAAATCACACCTAGTTGAATGCTATCATTAACGTTAGTCCTTTTAATTGGTGTAAAGTAAGTAGGCAAGATTTCTTTGTAATTGCAGGCATGATCTAATTAGAGAGAAGTAGACTGTGTCTAGAGTCAAGTTCATCACATGAGTCAGATGAGAAGGTCAATATTAGATTTTATTTCACCAACAGCATTTGAAAGGTGTGACATTCATGGTCCCCCAATTCTCACACAAGCTCTATATAATACATACTGCAAGGGAATGGAAGACTTGGGCCTTTACTGCTGCAATGGAAATAGTTATTCCTATTCACATGTGTAGTTTATACATGGTTTATGAGTTTGAGGGACATAAAAAACAGCACCATTTTTCCCATGTTACTTGAGAATCAATTGAGAAACAAGACAAAAGGAAAAGCATACAAAAACCAAAATATTATTTATGGCTGACAAAGCTCATAATAACAGCCTAAACATATTGAGTGTTCTCATGGTCTAAGGACTGCTCTAAGTGATTTATGCATATTAACTCATTTCATCCTCAAAGAGCCCAATGAGGTAGGTAATATTATCATTCCATTTTACATATAAGGAAGACTGAGCAGGGAGATATGAAGTGATTTGACCAGGGTCACATTGTTAGTAAGTGGCATAGCCCAGATCTGAGCTTGGCAGGCTGGTCCACACTTTTTGCTCTTCCGCATTAAGCTTTACTCCTTTTCTAATTGATATTGGAGATTGTGCCCTGATCTGTGAGCAGCTATGGACAGTCTTACCCATCTGTCACCTGTGGCTCCTCTGGGCTGCAGTGGAACTCACACACAGGGACACAGTCTGACCCTGGTAGAGTCCAGCATGGAGCAGCAGGGCTGAATGCATGAACTCTGTGGACAGCTAGCTCTCAAGAGGAAGGAAGCAGAAGGTGGGCCACATACGCCAATTTTCTTTCTCCAAATCTACCAGTTGGATCAGTGCCTCTTCCTCCATGGAGAAGTGAGTGAAAAGATGGAGAGAAGGAAGTGTATTATATCACTGGTACTACCTGTATGTGGAAGAACCCTCATGAGTGGAGAAGCATCCCTGCTCTCTCCCACTCTTGACCACTATCTTCTCCAGCGTTTTGTTGTCCTGAATTTGGCTAGGCCTATGGTCAGCCAGGAGTTTCAGGACAGACTTACTCCCACCTTCATTAGAGACCTAGTAACAACAACTTAGGTAGGCCTCGGGAACCATTGGTGGGAATTTTAGATTCTGGCTGCAGAGGGTTCTGAAATAAATTTGAGTATCCCCAAATCAATACGTTCTCAATTTACCAAAACAGCGGCCATCAAAAAATAACCTTCCAGTATTGCATATTCTCATATCCAGTATTCTCTTGCCTTCCTCTGACATTTAAATAGTCCCAAATTTGAGTTTCTTTTATCCTTATCCTTTTTGGCTTATCTTTAATGTGTTTTATCTTTGCTGTTTTTTCCCTGGAGTCTTAAGTTCAAAAATTCCATTGACATGGTTCCTTGGATGTAGATAATAGCTCTGCAATTCCCGTCTTGATCTTAAATAAAGAGTGGAATTTTGGACAACGAAGCTAATGTCCCAGACCTATGCCAATCATCAACAATTTAAAACTAGAGCCTCAGTAGTGCTCAGTAAGTCAGGCACTGAATATTTAAGAGCAGCAAAAACGATTCCATTAATGCCTGAAATGCTTGAAACACAAAGATCATCTTGTCCTATAATGAATACTTCCTTCAACCCCCTTTGCTCACACAGATCTTTGTGCATCTGTAGCCTGCCGGTGTTCCCTGAGATTTTTACAATGCTCGTGCACATGTGCTAAGGCCAATGGCTTTGAATTCAAGATTAAACTTTAGCAACTAAGCACCTTGAAGCATCCATTATTAGATTCCACTCCTTCACGGAGACTCTTCCATTTTCTGGGGCAGTGTGGCCAAACTCACCTCTACCCACACGCTATTTGACATCTAGAAAAGTCATGTGCATCTCAGCATCTGACTAAGGAGATCCAAAACTCTATATACTTGCCTTTCCTGAAGCTCATAGATCCTACCTTTCTTGAGACACTTTCTTATGCATAAAGTGGAAAAAGTTTGCAAGTAGGTAACTTAAGATAGAGGGTTAGTTGCCCTGTCTTTATAAAAATAGTCATCAATCTGGGATTAAGTGAATAGGAATGTTGATGGCCCACTAAAAGAAAATCCTACTTAGGCAGACCCTAAAGTTAATGTAATGTAGCCATGTTGCAACAGTTAAAGGCCAATTTTCTGATTATAGGAAGAGGAGATGTGATTCAATGTGGCCCCTATAAATTGGTAAGGTATTATATAACACTTTAAGTCTTAAAGACGTATTTCCTCCAAACACCTCAGAAGCTACAAACACTTCACATATTTTTTGCTTCTTAAAATTTCATTCCTTGATTATTTATAAATATTCTGGGTCCATGCAACAAAGGCTGAACTTTTAATTGAACATGTGTCTCCTAATTCAGGTGTTCTCCCCCTGTGAGCTCAAGCCCTTCTAAACTCACAGCTTGAGGAGTACTGCAGTATGCAGCCCATTTCTAAGAAAAAAGTAGAGAAATAAGAAGAACTACATATGCCCACATTCTCCTTCCAAGAAGTATTACTGGAGTTTCCCTGTATATAAAAGAAAACATAAGGAGAAAGAAGACTATCATTTTTCTGTACTAAAATAGAATTAAATCTGCCAATTAAAAAAGTTAAAAACCAGAAGTTGTTTAGAGAAACAAAACCAAACAAAGAAGGAATTCACATAGTTGAACTTCCCAACATCTGCTCATTTTTCCACATTAGTGGATCTTTGAACTGATAATTTAATTTTATAACAATAAGCTCTATACATTAAATTCTGAGGGTAATTTATTATAATAATGACCTGATGGATACTGAAGGTAGCCAAGGAGAAAGAAATCTTACTGTTGTTTATGAGCAAATTTCGGACCTTATGAGATTGGCCCTTTTTCGTTTCAATAAGATGTAAACGAGCAATCAGAATGGAAGAACAAAGAAACAAACAAAATATAGGGGTTGTGTAAAGACTATGCAAATAAAAGATAACAAGCACGGTATTAAAGCATTCCAAGGAAAATCATGTTTTCCCAAAGTTTATTATAAAAAAATTTAAACATCCAGAAAGGGAAAAATAATTGTGCAATGAATACCTCTTTAACAATTCTTAAAATTTTGCAGTATTTGTACCTTCGCACATATAACGAAATGACTTGATAGTAGATTATATGCTTCATGTCTACAATCATCATCTCCTAAGAATAAGACATTTTCCCTTGCAACCGCAACATCATTATTTCACTTATGAAATTTGAAATGATCTCAACACTTTCTTTATAGATTTTATTTCCATACAAAGATCCAATCATGATTAGCATACTGCATTTGGTGCTAAGGTCTCTTTTCTCTTTCTTCTGGAACAATCACCCCTTCTTGTTTGTTTCGTAACATTGACATTTGGAAGAGCCCAGGGTGATTGCATTTTAGAGTGCTTCCTGTATTGGATCAGTCTGTTTCCTCTTGGAGTTCTTTAATTTATTTTCTATCTTCTCTATTTCTTGGGACTTGCAAATTAAGTCAATGAGCATGTTTTCCAGTCTAGAAAATGTACAAAAACTGGAATGCAGCTTCAGTGCACAGGAAATGTGAAACTTCTGTATCACTGCTCCTGTGACTCTGCCAATGACTGGGAAATCTGTGTATCCTGGAAAAAGTCTGAAATGTAGATGCAATTGGTCTTTTCCCAAACAGCTATCCAATTGTACAGATTCTCTTTATTAAAAATTCCACCTTCCTCAGTTATTCGAAATGCCATTTTTATCATACACTATCTGTTTCTATGCACTCCAGTCTGTTCTGGATTTTCTGTTTTGTTCCACCTGTTCATTAATTCATGCACTAATACCAAATGGTTTTAGGGATAGGATAGGATATTTTATATGTGGTGTAGCTACAATTCCTTTGTTGCTCTTCCATCAGCAGAATTTTCCAAACAACTATTGCTTATTTATTTTTTATATGAATTTTACAATCAAGTTGCTAGATTCAGAATAAAAAGTACTTGTGGATATTTTTATTGGAATTGTGATAAATTTATAGTTTAGCTTTGGGAAAACTGACCTTTTTTATGATGTTGAGTTTTCTTATCCGAAAACAAAGTTCTATCCACTTGCATTCAAAACTACTTTTGTGACCTTCAGACGGTCACAGAAATGTTTTCTACATGTAAGCTTTTCACATTTCTTGTTAAATTTATTTCTAAATATTTTGTGTTTTTTTGTTATTGCAGATATGGTCATCTATTTCATTATATTTCTTTAGTAGCTATTGTTTGCATATAAATATTACTGACTTTTTGTGTACTCATTTTATATCCTTCTACATAACTAAATTTCTTTACCATTTGTATTCATTTCAGCATTAAACTTAGGCTTTTCACACATAAAATTATATCACCTTCAATGAGATATTTTTAAGACTTTTCATTTTAATTTTCATGCCTCTAATTTTCTTTCACCTGACTGCAATATCTGATATTGTCAATGCAATGTTAAAAAATAATAGGAGATTGGTGCATTCTAGTGTGATATTTAATTTTTAGTGTCAACTTGACTGGATTAAGGGATACCTAGATGGCTAGTAAAGCATTATTTCTGGGTTTGGATGTGTCTGGTGGTGTGGGTGTTTGTGGAGGAGATTGCCAGGTGAGTCAGTAGACTGAGTGGGGAAGATGTGCCTTCAGTATTGGGTGGGCACAATTCAGATGCGTGGGGGCTTGGTAGAAAACTAGGTGAATTCTTTCTCTCTCCTAGAGCTGGGACACAGTTTTTCCTTTGCCCTTGGACATCAGAACTCTAGATTCTCTGGTCTTTGGCCTCTGGGAGTTACACCAGCACCCTCTCTGCCAACCACATCCCCCGAGATTCTCAGGCCTCTGGCCTCAGACCGGGAATTATACCACTGTCTTCCCTGGCTCTGAGCTTTCCGAACTTGGACTAAGCCAAGCTATGGGTATCCCAGGGTCTTCAGCTTACAGATAACTTATTGTGGGACTTCTCAGCCTCCATAATTAAATGAGCCGCTTCCTCTAATAAATCTCCTCTCATCTATCTATCCATCCATCCATCCGATTGACTTTGTCTCCATGGAGAACCCTGACAAATACACTCACTTGGTTCCTGATTGTAAAAGGCAGGCCTCTAATAATCCTCCACTAAGGACATCAGCTTTTAGAATGAGGTAGAGATATGTTTTATCATTTTAAGGAAGTATCAATCGATTACTTATTTAATAATTTCCTTTGAATCAGAAATAGACGTTGAGTATTGCTAAAGGGTTTTCATCATATATGCAGGTAATCAAATGTTTTCTTCATTTTCTTTATGTTTATTAATATGAATAATTATAGCCATAGATTTCCTAAAATTGAACTGTCTCTATATTTGTGAAATAAATCTTATTTGGTTATGATGGTTTTTTTTTTACTATATTGTTGGATTCCATTCGATAATATTTGCACGAATCCTCATAAATGAGATTGGTAAGATGTTTTTGTTATCAGATATTTTTAAAAGTAAATTTATTTACTTATTTATCTGATGGTTTGTATTATTTTCTGGAATTCCATAAGAGTACTGGGTTGTCTAGTTTCTGAAGCTTTGATAGAATTCCCTGCTGAAATAAGTCAAGGTCTGGTGATTCTGGTGAACCATTCTTTGAAATTTTTCTATTTATTTTTCTCTTATAATTGGTTGTTTTAAGCATTGTGTATCTCCTGGGAACAGTTTTGATAAATTGTATTTCTCTGAAAAATTATCCATTTTATGTAAGTTTTCAAATTTCTTTGCATAGAGTTATGCCAATAGTCTCATGATAATTTTATGGCTTCAGTTTCATTTTTATTATGCATAATTATCCATTCTCTCTTTTCCTTATTTTGAAAATTAGGATAATTAAGTGTTTTAGAATGATTTCTTAACATTTTCTTCTGTTTTCTAATGTTTATTTATTCTCTTATTCTTTTAATTTTCTTCTGTGTTTGTGATATAGTTATAATTTTCTAGTTATTCATGACGAATGTTAGTCATTTATTTCCATTATTTAATTTTAATTATATAAATACTTGTTATTTCATCTTTTTATTACTTTAATTGTATCTCACAAATTTTGATATGTAGTAATTCTATTGCCATTGTTAGAACTACTTCTTGAAGAAATTCTGACATTTTGATATGTAATTCCTTTGTAATACAAGAGTTATGTAAATGGGTTTATATTTTCAAAGTAGAATGGCTTTTTAAAATTTTGTTTTTAATTTATGTTTACTGAAAATGTAGTTTATGCTATTTCCACTTTATGAAAGTTACTAAGGCTTTGCGACCTAATTTATAGTCAGTTTTGATAATGTTTCATATGCTTGAATAGAAATATATGCTCTAGTAGGAGGAGGTAATTGGTAATATATTCATGAGGTCTACCTTTTTTATTATGTAGTGTAAGTCTTTTATATTCTTACTTTTTTTCCCCACTTAAACTATTTTAAACTAAGGTTTACATATATTAAAGTCTCCTATTATTAGTGTAATATTGTCAATTTATCCTTGAATATTCTATATGTTATGCTTTATACAGTTTTTCAATTTGATATTTGATGCATGAATTATATTGTTACATTGTTATTGTGAATGCCTTCTTTAGCATTCATAAAATGCCCTTCTTTCTCTTCTTTAATGCTTTTGTGGCTGAATTCCATTCTAATTCTTGTCAATAATCAAAATTGCAGTATTTTCTTTTTATGTTTGCATTTCCTGGTCTACTTTGCCTATCGTTTATTTTTAGTCACTCTGAATCATTTTGTTTTACAAACGTTTTACATGAAGTTTTCCTTTGTGAACATATAATGTTTTTCTATTAGTAGGTTACTAAATCTTATCCAGATTTATTATCAAATTTGATATTTTTTATCTTAGTTCAATCTTGTTTTTTCATTTTATTTTATTGCAAATATTATTTGTTCATTTATTTATTTAATGGACAAGTAATAATCGTACATATTCATGGGGTACATAGTGATGTTTTCATACACATAATGTATGATCAGATCAGGTTAATTAGCATCCATCATCTCATATACTCATTATTTCTTTGTGTTAGGAATGTTCAATATCCTCCTTCCAGCTATATGAAATTATATGACATATTATTGTTAACCATAATCATCCTATAGAGGTATAGAATGCAATTAATATAACTTATTCCTTCTGTCTAGCTATAATTTTATATCCTTTAGCAAATCTCTCTCTGTCTTCCTTCTCCTTACCTTTTCCAGCCTCTAGTATACTCTGTTCTACTTTTTACTTCTATGAGATCAAGTGTTTTTTTAGCTTCCACATATGAGTGAGAACAAGCAGCATTTAACTTTTTGTTCCTGGCTTATTTTACTGAACATAACGTCCTCCAGTTCCATTTATGTTGGCACTGATGTAAGGATTTTTTCTTCTTAATAGCTGAATAGTATTCCACGGTGAATACGTACCACATTTTCTTTATCCATTCATCTGTTGTTGGACACTTCAGTTGATTCCGTATCTTGGCTATTGTGAATAGTGCTGCAATAAACATGAGGATGCAGATGTGTCTTCAATATAATGATTTCCTTTCCTTTGGATAAATTCCCAGTAGTGGGATTGCTGGATCACATAGTAATTCTATTTGTAATTTTATGAGGAACCTTCATACTGTTCTCTATAGTTGCTGTATTAGTTTACAATCCTGCCAACAGTGGATATAAGTGTGCTTTTCTCTGCATCCTCACCAGCATTTTCTATTTTTTTGTCTTTTGATATTAACCAACCTAACTGGAGTGAGATGGTACCTCATTATGGTTTTGATCTACCCTTCCCTGATGATTAGTGATGTTGAGCATTTTTCATATATTTGTGTCCATTGTATCTTTTCTTTAAAAAAAAATGTCGGTTTAGATCATTTGCCAGTTTTTTAATTGGATTATTTGTATTTTTGCTATTGAAATGTTTCAGTTCCTTGTATATTCTGGATATTAATCCCCTGTCAGATGAGTAGTTTGCAAATATTTTCTCCAATTCTGTATGTTATTTTCTGTACATTGTCTCTATTGTTTCCTTGCTGTGAAGTAGCTTATTAGTATGATATAATTCCATTTATTTATTTTTGCTTTTGTTGCCTGTGGTTTTGAGGTCTTACTCTTAAAATCTATTCCCAATGTCCTGAAGTATTTCCTCTACTTTTAGTTCTAGTAATTTTATTATTTTAGGTCTTACATTTACCTCTTTTATCCATTTTGAGTTGATTTTTGTATAGAGTGAAAGTTTGGGGTCTAGTTTCAGGTTGTTTTTGTTTTTGTTTTTTGACAGGTCTCATTCTGTCCCCCAGGCTGGAATGCAGTAGCATCATCGTAGCTCACAGTACCTTCAAACTCCTCCTGCCTCAGGCGACTCAAATGATTCTCCTGCCTCAGCCTCCCAGTTAACTAGGACTACAGGTGTGCACCACCACACTCAGGTAATTTTGCTATGTTTTTGTAGAGACTAGGTCTTGATTTGTTGCTCAGCTGGTCAAGAACTCCTAGCCTCAAGCAATTCTCCCACCTGCCCTCCGAAAGTGCTGAGATTACAAGGCTGAGCCACCACGCCCAGCCTCGTTTTACTCTCCTGCATCTGGATATCTAGTTTTCCCAGCATCGTTAATTAAGAGACTGTCTTTCCCCAATGAGTAGTGTTCTTGGCACCATTGTCAGAATCAGTTGGCTGTAGATAGGTGGATTAATTTCTGGGTTTTCTATTATATTCCATTGGTCTATGTGTCTGTTTTTATGCTAGTACCATGCTATCTTGGTTCCTACAGATTTGTAGTTTATTTTGAGGTCCAATAGTGTGATACCTTTATGAGTTTTTTGTTGTTTTTGTTGTTGTTATTGTTGTTGTTTTTCCTCAGGATTGCTTTGGTTATTTGGGGTATATGCTGGTTCCATACAAATTGTAGGATTTTTTTTTCTATTTCTACAAAGACTGATATTTTGATAGGGATTGCATTGAATCTATATTTTTTATTCTATATTCTTTTATTTTGTTTGAATATTTAAAGACGTTAGTAAAATTATTTTGGCAGGTTTCATTAAAACCTCCTAGTTACTTTTTCCTACTCACACTTATATTATTTTCAGCTTTAAATGGTAGCCTTTGACTTAGACTTATTACCTGTGCTGACTCAATAAACTTATTTTACTTTCTATGCATTTCTCTTCATTTTGTTGTCTTATTTCTCATTTTGAAGAGTCTTTTATTTATAGGTGAGCTTTTTTATCCCTTAGATTCCATGGGAGATTTTTTCCTTATTCTTTAAAGTGAAACAAATATGTTTGACATGTTCTAGATTTATTTCCTTGTAAGTGGCCAGTAAATGTTTTTGGTATGCAAAATCAGCAATTCTATTATCTAAAGCATTTTTTTTAATTATGTGTACAATTAAATCTATTCAGAATTTTTTAGTGACTCCTTTTATATACCTATTATATCATTTTTTTCTGTTCTTTATCTATAACTTTCTCAGTGTTTATTTTGCCCCTTTTTTATTTCTTTTTCTTCTCCATATTAATCACGTCTCTTTTTTATGTACCTTCCTGTATTTGTAATCATATCTATTCTTTCTTGGATATCTTGTCATTTAGTATTTATTTTTGAGGTTATCTTGCCTTTGCTTCAATTTCTCTCCTGTTTCATTGCTTGTGTCTCTTTATTTCTAGATGTAGTTTATAAATTTTTGATTTATGTTGTTTTTTCATATATCTTCTTCATATCTTATTTTTTATATGTCTTTCATATTGCTTGTATAATTACATTTAATTAATGTTGGAGTGCTGTGCTTTGGCTCTTTTCTTTTTGGGGAGGAAATTTTAACAATAATTATTCCTTTTTTGTTGTTGTTGCTTTTTAGAGATGCTGTGTCTTTATTTCTTCTCATGATAATGTACGCAGAGCAATAGGAGCGACAGACCTTCATAGCTGTTTTGCCATTCCCACCATCACTGGTAATTCCATGGTGGGGAAAAGGATTTGGACACCTAATTTTATTTCTTAGTTTGAGAGTGCTTTCTTTAATTGGTACAGTAAAGTGCACTTAATTGAACAAATGCCAACTTTGGGGAAAAGTGATTTTTCCTTCTAATTATCAATTTTTGTCATATTTTAGTCAACTCTTTTTCTTTGAAGCAGCTTCTTTCTTTCTCTTCATTACCAAATCTCCGAGGGACATCACACCTTTTAAGATGCCTTCTTCTCCCATGGAATATGTGCCTTATTTAACTGTCACCTCCTAGTCTATGTAGTTTTAAACGAATTCTTTTAAATTTCTTGGATCCAATGTTCTGCTTTACCAAATGTCACACCTGATTTTATTATTTTTCATTAACGCTAAGGCAAACCCTCCACTTTTTCAGGTGCAACTTAGATGATGTTTTCTGTGTTCTTCCAACATTAAGATACTGACATACTCTCTACTCTTTTAACAGCTCCACAGAGGATTCTGCTCATCTCAGATGTTTATTTCCCAAATGACCTGTAAATTTGAAATTGGTAGTATTTTCAATCTCCCACTTCTGCTATAGGTAATTTAACTTGCTTTGCTTGTTGATCTGCATGGTTTAGAGAAGATGTTTGAAGGGAATCCAATTTATGTGGACAATGTTATCCTATGAAAAGCAGTAATTAATAGGATTATGTATTTTATTAAATCTTTATTGTAGTAAATAGAGATAATATAATGAAATGGCCTTTGAATTTTCAGTAAAATAAAAGGAAACAGGGATTCAAAGAAAAAAATATGATGATTGAATACATATTGAAATATATTCCTTGCAACAAGAGTAAGGAATTCAATGCAATATCATAATTAAAAACTGTATTGAAATTAGTAAAGCACAGAATTAACACTGCAGAAAATTAAATTAATGATTTGAAAGAGTCTTAATGAATTTTTCCAGAACAAATATAAAAAAAATATATAAAGTGAAGTTATGGACTGGGTGAAATTATTTACAAGTATGTCTGAAAAAGAACTCATAAATATCATATTTTTTTAAAGGCAAAACAAACACAGAGAAATCATAACAACCAAATTAGAAAATGGGCAAAACCTAGAAGCATTTATTTTACCAAAGAGGAAATACTGGATAACAAAGAAAGCATGTGAAAATGTGTTCTACATTATTATATTAGACATCAGGGAAATTTAAATTAAAACCACAATGAGATATTATTGCATACCTATCAGAACACCTAAAATAAAAAATAGTGACAAAACCAAACACAAGCAAGGATGCAGGGACACTGGATCTTTCATACATTGCTGAGTAGGAATGTAAAATGGTAAAACCAATCTGGAAAAGAGTTTGGCTATTTATTATAAAGCTAAGCATATATTTATCATAAACCAGACAGGGAATTATGCTGAGTGAAAAAGGTCAATCTCAAAATGTTATACACTATATGATTCCATTTATAGAACATTCTTAATGATGGAAAAAATAATAGAAATGAAGATGAGATAGCTGTTGCTAGGAGCTGGGGGTGGCGAAGGTTGGGGTAGGGTGGATTGCACCTATAAACAAACAGAGAGCTGGGGGAAATTCCTTTGTGTTGAAAGAATAGTTTTATATTTTGATTGTACTGGTCTCACAAATCTATGGATATGAAAATATTGCATAGAACTACGCACATACACACGTACACGAGTACATGTAAAAGTATAAAAGCAGTGTATGAAATCTGAGCAAGATCTGTAGATGTACCAATGTCAATTCCCTGGTTTTCAGATTGTACAATAGTGATGAAGATTTTAACCCCTGGAGGATAGTGGGTGAAGGTACATGAAGCACATGCTGAACTATTTTTAAAATTCCCTGTGAATCTATAATTCATTCAAAATAAAATTTTAAAAACCCACAATCACCAAACAAAATTAAATTGTCAATTAAAAAGTAGTGGAAGAATGGAACATGTTTTCAGTTTTTAATTCACTAAAGGAGGCTAGTGAAACATCTATAACTACAGAGAAATTGTTTTAATGAGAGGAAGAACAGTTGTGAAAAAGTTATGCCTGGTTTTCTTTCACATTTCAAAATTCTCCTTAAAATTAAAATTTGCAATTAAAATTGGAATCAGAAAATTAAAATGTTTATCACTTTTGGGAATTAGAGTAGTATTGAAATGGATTTTAACTACATATATTCAAAGTAAAATGTTCTCTGGGTGTTCTTCTCCCCAAGTTAGGGGATAAATGTCCAAGATTCAATTCTTTCATATGGCTATTTGTATACTAATATATTTACTGTCAGAATTCTTAGCCTCAGGAACCTTTAACAGAACTACTCCTTAAACCCCTTCCCCATTTCTGTTAAATATTCATTTTATTTCTCTCTTTCTCTGGCATCTTCAGGATTCCATTTTGACCTTTACTGTTATCCTGAGATTTTGTTTTGAAGTCATTGCTATGTGTGTTTAATTACCTAATAAAAGCACTATTTTTTAATGGTAGGTCTAAATTAGCAGCATTGTTGTTGAGACATAAATGCTTTGCACGCTTAGTACACTTCTGGTAGTAGAGCTGGGGATTTGAATTTAACCTCTGAGAATTTTTAAAATACCAACTGTGTGCCAATTTCTATGTCTGGCAAAGGACATCAATCTCCTCAAAGTACCATTATTCCCACTTACACATCCCAGAAAGACAATTGGTATCAAAAGAGGAAAAACATATTTTGTTTATTACATTTTACTTCCAGGATCTTTTAAACCAATCCGTAAGAAGAACAGCTTGAGTGCTTTCCTTCTTTTTCCTATAAAAAAGGTAATTTTGAACAACAACAATAACAATAGTAAAAACATTCATCTGAATATCTGGTAAAATGTGGTGCTTAGTTTGAGGATGATCTGAGGATTAAAAAAAAGGCATGTTCATTTCCCCCAGGAGGAAATCTATATTACACAAAGGAAGTCCACCTTGAATGGATGAGGAGAGTGCCTACTGTTGGCTGATGGTTGATCTAATCATCACAAAAGTTCACACAACATGATGATTTGATGATACAGGGTTGCACAGTCTTTTGACAGTGACATGCTTGGAACAAAATGATCAATTCCCATCAATGCAAAAACACCAAAAAGTTAAAACTCACAACTATTATAAAAAAGTCAAACAAGGGAGATAACAAAGCAAATAAATAATAATCAAAATTATGACCAGAACAGAATCTCACATATCAATATTAATATTGAATGTGAACAGTCTTAATGTCCCCCTTAAAAGATGTAGATTGGCTGCAAGGATAATACCCACACACACACACTGTCTTCAAGAAACCCATTTAACCCACAGAGATTCTCATAGATGCAAGGGAAAAAGCTGGAAAAATTATCCCGTGCAAATGGAAACCAAAAGCAAGCAGGAGTTGATATTCTCATATCAGATAAAATAGAATTTAAATCAGCAATAGTAAAAAAATAAAATAACAAATATGGTCAAGAAGAAAACCAAAAAATGTTTCAAATTGAATGACAAAGGCAACACAAGCTTCCAAAATCTATGGGATATATTAACAGCAGTGCTAAGGGGAAAGGTCATAGCCTTAAATGCTTACATAAACAAGACAGAAAAATCACAAGTTAACAATCTAATGTTATATCTCAAGGAACTAGAAAAAGAATAACAAACCAAATCCAATGCTAGCAGAAGGGAAAAAAAAAAAAAAACAAAGCTCAGAGTAGAAGCAAACAAAATGGAAACAACAACAAAAAATCCAATACAAAGGATGATGAAACAAAAATTTGGTCTTTGAAAAGATAAAATTGGTAGACCAGTAGCTAGATTAACCAGAAATAGAAGAGATAGCTCTCAAATAACCCAATCAGAGATGAAAAAGGAGACATTACAACTGATACCACAGAAATACAAAATATTATCCATGATTGCTATGGAAATCTCTATGCACACAAACTAAAAAACCTAAAAGAAACAGATACAGTCTCAGAAAAACACAATATCCCATGCCTGAATCAGGAAGAAATAGAAATACTGAACAGATCAATAATGAACAGCAAGATTGAAACAGTAACTAAAAATCTCCCAACCAAAAAAAAAAAAAAATTCAGTCTATATAGTTTGACAGCTAAACTCTACTAAACCTACAAAGAAGAACTGGCACTCATTCACTGAAACTGTTCCATAACATTGAGAAGAAAACCCTCCAACCCTCTGTAACTCATTCAACAAAGCCATTATCACCTTGATACCACAGCCAGGAAATGACACAACAAAAAATGAAAAATACAGTCCAATATCCCTCATGCATAAAGATGAAAAAATCCTCAACAAAATATTAGCAAACCAAATTCAATAGCACATCAAAAAAATAATCCACCTCGATCAAGTTGATTTCCTCCCAGGGATGCAAGGATGGTTTAATATATGCAAATCAATAAATGTGATTCACCACATAAACAGAAGTAACAACAAAGACCGTGTTATCATCTCAATAGATGCAGAATAAGCATTAGATAAAACCTAGCCCCGCTTCATAAGAAAAACCCTAAACAAAGTAGCCATAGAGGGAATATATCTCAAAATTATAAAAGTTGTATATGATAAATTCATATCCAACATCATACTGAATGGAGAAAAGTTGAAAGTATTCCCACTAAGAAATGGAATAAGACAAGGTTGCCCACTATCACCATTTCTATTCAACATAATAGTAGAAATCTTAGCCAGACCACTCAGACAAGAGTAAGAAATAACGGGCATCCAAATCAGGAAAGAGGAGGTCAAATTACACCTGTTTGCCAATGATATGATCTTGTATTAGAAAACCCAAAAGACTCCACCAAAAGACTCCTAGAATGGATAAGTAAATTCAGCAAAGTCTCAGGTTACAAAATCAAGGTACACAAATCAGTAGCATTTCTATATACTAATTAACAGTCAAGCTGAAAGTCAACTCAAGAACACAATACCATTTACAACAGCTGCAAACAAAATAAAATAAGTAGGAATATACTTCATCAAGGAGGTGAAAGATCTCTACAAGGAAAACTACAAAAAACTAATGGAACAAATCATAGGTAACAAAAACAAATGGAAAAAGAAATGCTTATACGCTGTTGGTGGGACTACAAATTAGTACAACCTCTATGGTAAACAGAATGGAGATTCTTCAAACAACTAACAGTAGACCTCCATTCAATGCAGCAATCCCACTGCTGGGTATCTTTCCAAAGGAAAAGAAGTCATTATATCAAAAAAAAAAAACACACACACACTTGTACCTGAATGTTTATTGCAGCACAATTCAAAATTTCAAAGTTATGGAATCAACCTACGCATCCATCAGTTGATGAACAGATAAAGAAAATGTGGTATATATATATATACCACAGAGTACTACTCAGCCATAAAAAGGAATGAAATAATTTCTTTTGCAGCAATATGGATGGAACTGAGGAACATTATCCTAAGTGAAGTATCTCAGGAATGGAAAAATAAACACCACATGTTCCCATTAATAAGTGGGTGCTAAACGAAGGCTATACATGGTCATAAAGTGTTATAAAGGACTTTGGAAACTAAGAAGTGGGGTAGGGGTGTGAGGGATTAAAATTCACCTATCAAGTACAATGTATACTATTTTGGTGAGAGGCAAACTAAAATCCCTGACTTCAGCATTATACAATTCATCCATGTAACAAGAATACTTGTACCCTCTAATATGTTGAAATAAAAATTATAGTAAATAAATAAATTCTTTAAAAGTCAAAAAAATTAACTTTATAAATTCAAAAAGTTAAAATAAGCCAAGGCTAATTGTCAAAGTAAAAAAAAAAACACTCTTTAATAGATTTAGTGTATCCTAAGTATATAATTTTTATAAAGTCTATAGTAGTGTACAGTAATGTCCTAGGCCTCCACATTTACTCAACAGTCGCTGACTTACCTAGATCGACTTTCATTTCTGCAGGCTCTATTCATTGTAAGTGCTCTCTACAGGTGTATCATTTTTAAAATATTTTATACAGTATTTTTACTGTACCTTTTCTATGTTTAGATATTTTTAGATACACAAATATTTACCATTGTGTTACAATTGTCTACCATATTCAGTATAGTAACATGCTATACAAGTTTGTAGCCAAGGAGGAAAAGATTATACCTTATAGCTTAGGTGTATGGCAGGCTATCCCATCTGGGTTTGTATAGGTTCACTCTATGGTGTTCATACAATGATGGCACATTTCTCAGAACTTAATCTTGTCATTAAGTAATGTGTGACTGTATATATAATATTATGTATTTTATATATACATATATACATTACATATACACATATATACATTATATACACACACATATATGCATTATATATATAAAATGTGTATATATATAATGTCAAGCTGGATTATATTCTCCTGGTTATCTAATGTGAAAAAGGACTAGTGGAATTGGTCACCTGAAGCTTCCCCATCTACCATTCACTAATGTGAACTGAGTGTACAGCCAGCTTATCCATTACAACATTCTGCTCCAAAAAATGAGGAAGAGAGAAAGACTGCAGAAGCTGACTTTCTCTTTTCTACTGAGAGCTTAGGTTGGTGGAAGGAAAAAAATTCATTACTGAAAGTTATATTTCTGGAGCCAATGAATAAGAAAATGAATATTTTAATATTTCACCTGCCAAGAACTCAAATCCCAAATGACATAGCACACTTAAATACAGTTATTATGGCCATATATTGTTTGGTCTGTGACAATATAGCATTTATTAAAAGTGTTCAATTGTTAGTGCTCAAATTCATGTTAAAGCGTGTGTGCATGTGTGTGTAACTATATGTGTGTGTGTGTGTGTGTGTGTGTGTATCTCCAAATTCAAAGGGCAGTTTATTTGTATGAAGCTTGTTTTAGGAGAACTGTCAGTTTATGGCAGGCTTAAATGCTCTGTGCTATATATTGTTTTCTAAGCCACTGCTGGAAGCTAAGTTGATTTCAGCACTGAGTTATTTCCAGCTGTGTCAAGCTGTGTATTGAATCTCCTAGTACCCAGGCATGGCTCATGAAAGAACAGTTTGTCCTCCCCAAAATGAAAAAAATTTTCCATCAAGCATTCCTGTCAATAGAATGTTAAAACCAGAAGTGAATCAGACTAGTTTAAATTCATTTGGACACATTTTCTTCAATATAACAGGAAGAGTTTATTCCCTGGTTAATAAATCTACTCACGTGCAGAAACTCTGTGTTCCAGCCTAACAAAAAGGTTTCTGGTGTCCAGAGTACTCCAGACATACTTTTGCCTTTTCTTTTCTCAAGATAACCCCTCTACAAGAAATGTTCTCTTTCTCTACATTTGCCTTGCCCATCCACTAATAAACAGAAGAGTGAAGAACTTCAAGAGTGAAGAACTACTTGCCGAAGAGTATGTTGTTCTGTTCTAAAGGTTGGGCTGTGGTTCTCCCATGAGTGATTGCCACAGACTTCGTTTAACATCCTGATCTGCTATCATTCAAGTTCTATTCCATGCACTGCTCAAGTGGTAGAGCAGCTTGCCCTGCGACTCAACCAAGAGCTCCACGCAAAGCTGGAGTAGGGGTCCCAACTAAAGCTGGTGGCTTTTTACTTTATTTATAAAGGGCAACAATATGATATATTTGCCTTTAAGGTCCAAAGAATTGCCATTGAGTATTGCTCCTCTATCAAGGTGGTAACTATAATAAAGTACAGAAGCTCTTCCTTCATTCTGGTGGATGATATGGCAAAATATTAATACTATTGAACCACCAATTCCCTCCATCCCCAAGAATGCTACTAGCATGGCAGAATCCTGAATATTTAGAGAGTTTGCTTTCAACCTCTGTCAAACATACAGGTATCTACTTATTCCTGATGGCATGATGCCATCAATACAGTAGACCAGTGGGACATCTGTGAGATGGTAAGAAAATCTAAATTCCTGTAGATTAAATCATGAAACAGAACTAAAGAGTTGATATAGTCTTGAGATAAGACCAGTGTTCTCTTTCTGGTCAATGTAAACTGATTTTAATGTTCTCTGATAGTTGGATAGATGGAGGGATGGGGGTCAGCGCAATATCTGCATTCCAGAAGCAGAGCCTGTGTTTTTAACTCTAATAAAGAGACAACAAACAGAACAGCAGCTACAGTTTGTTTACCACCTGATAAAATTCATGAAATCCACAGTCATTTTCTAAGACCTATCTAGCTTATATATCATCCAAAAAGGAGACCTCAATGGAGTTGTGATAGAAATCATAGAGTTCAATCAACTGCTGGATGACGGCATTAATCTTTGTTATTTCACTAGGAATATGGTATTGATTTTTGCATGCTGTTTTGTGTGGTTCTGTTTTCCAGGGGGCTTCCATTTGCTCTTTCCTACCATATTATCACTGCTATCACAGTTTAGGAGCCAGTGTGGGAACTCTACGGGTAGCTTATTTCAAATATCAAGAACTTGGTTTTGCAGACTCCTTGGACCCACAGTTAATTTAACTAGGGATATTAAGTTATTTATCACCTGAACCCAACAACCTTGACTCTAATAACTGGACCGAAGTGATGTTCCTAATCCACAGAGATTAGCATTTGCTCAGAGCTGTAAAAGATTGAAAATTTGCTCTTCTCCTATGCACAGATTTCCTGGTAAAAGTTTACAGATCCTTTTGGAGATGACTATGAGGAAGATCTGGAGTCATAATTCCCGTGCTATCACAGGAGTGTGGCTGAAAGTTTCACAGGCTCTCCTTCCAGTAAAATGCTCTCATTCTGTCAACTAACTCAAATCCAGAGGTGCACCAGAGCTCTCGTGGTTAAGAAACGATGCCATGTATTTTCTCGCATTCTGGGATCTGACAGACTCCCCCAACATCAAGGAAACCATTAGTGGAACATCTCCTAATTTCAACCTCGGTTTCTAGATGAAGACCGCTGTAGTTTTATTTATTTATGTTTAAGAATGCTGTGTCTCTCTTCATCGATGTACTTCTTTAAGCCTTAGTGAAGGGAGTATGTTCTGGATCCTCCAAAAGGGTGTATTTATGGGCTGAATGTGTAGATTATACATGATAAGTCCCTCTTGATTTCTCTCTGAATATTTAGATCCTTTCTTTATGTCATACTCAGAAGTTTCTGGCATCTCAACTTCATTTAGCATAGTCCATCCCAGGTTTAGATTTCAGCCCACCAGCTGAGTAGCTATTATAACTACTCTCAGCTACATAAATTCATCCTTTGAATATAGAATTGCTGATAAAGTTTTCCTAAACTTGGCTCAATATAAAATTCTGTTCTTGCCCCCATGCCATAAGACCAACAAAATCAATTTTTCACACATATTCCCTAGGTTTCTGCTGATATAAATTAGCCAAGTCTTGCAATTTTTTGGTGCATAACTGTCCTTGAAGGTCAAACTTTCTTTTTGTAACCCTGGAGTGTGCAGAACTATGAGTCTGTGAGGTGGCAACAGAGGGGAGGTATTAGGAGAAATCACCTTCCTTTACAAGTAAATTTTCAAGTGCAGTCATTTCAGGGTTCAGTCTGGGCAGGGCTGGCCTCACCAGAAGGGAAGAGGAGCTACTTTTACCAGCAATGGGATTTCAACAGGCACTTCAGCAGGGTTTTAGGACTGACATACTTCAAATGATCCACACCAATTTGAAAGTTCTCAGATAAATTCTTGGAGTCTAATTTTTTCCCGAAACTTTGCCCACCTTTCACTTAGGAGAACCAGTTGGTCTACACATTCCAATTTGTTGTGATTCAACAGCACTCAAAATCTGACTCAGTTTCTGATTTAAATAGATGTCTTCCCTGAGGCAAAAAGAGATAGGAAATTATTTGGGAGTAATCATGGAAGCTTTTCTGGTCTCCTGTCCATGACTTCAGTTAAAAATTTAAAAACATGAGCTTACCAATTTGCTTCCTTTAAACTCCCCATCACATTTACATTTCTTATATTCTCCTTTTGTGCAATAATGATCCTCAGAGCCAGACAGCCACTTGTCCGCTTAATCTTTGCCTTCAATCCCTCTTTGTATAATTAAATATAAGGTCTGCCACTGACTGGTCCCACAGATCACCACGTTAACTGTGTCATCTTTGCACTTGCAACTAGCTTGGATGACCAAAATGAAATTGTCATTTCCTTTAATCTCTTAGCTGCACCCCCTGCTTGTTTTAACTAAAGTGGTCCCTCCTTATCCATGGTGTATATGTTCCAAGACCCCAGTGGATGTTTGAAACCACAGATAGTACAGAACCCTATACACACACACACACACACACACACACACACACACTGTGTTTTTTCCCTATACATACATGCCTACAATGAAATTCCATTAAGAATAAGTCAATCTGGTGCAACACATTGCTGTCAATCAAAAAATGTTTTCTGTTCAGGTCTTCCACCCACAAATTTAATGCTTTCTCCACCTTAACTAAGAATTTATGACACACCGTGGCCATAACTTTTGCAGTTTGAGGTGTGACAGCAAGACTAGCACGAATTCCTTTTTTCTTCTTCACAATTTCAGGAATAGAAGATTTGTTCTTACTGTAGAGCTTAGAAAGCTAGGCATACAGTTTTTTTTTTGTTTCCTCATTAAGGGGAGAATGTTCATTTTTTCACTTAAAGGAAGCACTTCACGGCTTCTCTAGCAGATTTGAACCCCTGGCATCACTGCTCTTGTGCTTAGGGCCGGTATGAAGTAAAATGAGAGTGACTTGAATCCAAGCACTGCTATACTAGGATAGTCGGTCTGTTAACTGGGATGGCTCCTAAGTGACTAACAAGATGGGACATGGAGACAGGTGGATTCTTTGGACAAAGGGAGGATTCGCGTCCCAGGTGGAATAGGACAGGATGGTGAGATGTCACCACACTACTCAGCATGGCACCATTTAAAACTTATGGCTTGTTTACTTCTGTTATTTTCTATAATAATATTTTCAGACCCCAGTTGACTACTGGTAACTGAAACTGAAAAGTGACACTCTGTTTCGTGTCGATCAGGGTTTAGTTTTAGAAAACAGGATTCACTCTATCTAGTTTGAGCAATGTATATTTTCTTACCATTTATGAAACAATTTCTAGAATTATTGGTAGGACTGAGAAACCAGATTGTGATTGAAAGTTCACAACTGACATCAAAAAACACATTACGGAGCCTGGCCACCAATTCACACCACTATTGCGGAGATGAGAAAGCTATTAATGTCCAGGAAATGCTCTAACCAGGGAGTATCCACATCCACAAAACTTATCATAAAACCCATGAACCATGCTGTACTTTCTATGAGTCATATGTGCAGATATTATAGACTTTATCTTCCCTCTAGACACCTATGAGATTAGTGACTAGATGATACCTACATCTCTGCGGTCACTAACACAGGAAACCTGAACAGCTCACACAGAGAAACTCGGGAGCAGCAAAAATGAAGCCTTTGCTTTATTTTCACCATCTAAAACCCATAAATGTTATCAAACTGGCTAAACAAATCATATTCTACAAAATACCTTCAGGAAAACCTGGGAGGTGAAGTTATTTTGCAATCTTTTCTTAAAGTTAAGGAAAGTACAAAAGGACGGTTGAGTCCCAATTCACCAAATTCACCTCAAGGATATGTGTTAATTTGTCTGTTTAATCATTCCACAAGGTACACATGTATCAAAACACCACATTGTAGCCTGTAAATATATGCAAGTATTATTTTCAATTTTAAAATGATGAGATGTCAACATTGGGAACACTTATAGCTCTTCAGCTATTTCTGCCATCAGGGATTACATAAATGAGTAAACTCTTAATTTCTGCATGTCTGGCATTTCTTTATTTCTTTTTTATTTTCCTTTTGAGACAGGGTCTTGCTCTATTGCCTAGGCTGGAATGCAGTGGCCTCCTCGTAGCTAACAGCAACCTCAAACTCCTGGGCTCAAGTGATCCTCCTGCATCAGCCTCTCAAGTAGCTGGGACTATAGGTATGTGTCACCATGACTGGCTAATTTTTCTATTTTTCATAGAGACAGAATCTCTGCTATGTTGTTCAGGCTGGCCTTGAACTTGAAGAGAACTGTGTATTCCAAGTCTCTGAAGTAGCCATGGCTATAACTGTTTGTCGAGGTGGCTTGGGGACTAAAGAGATCTTAAGAGATAGCAATTGCACAGTGACAAAATGTCTCAGGTTGTGCATTTGACCCACAAGCCATGAAGCTGACAGATATCAAACGTAAGAGTTGTTCATCTTCATAGTGTTCTGTCTTTCAACACAGATGGGCATGATTTGACATCTCCATGTTTGCATTGTTCATTCACAGATTTGTGCTGTGGTATGTCTTGCTTACGAAAAGTTCTCAATATCAAAACAAAATTGTTTGTTACTTAGCACATTTAGAGAACAAAGAAGATAAGGAAAGCAATGCAGAGAGAAAGAGAGAAAAGGAGAGAAGAAAGGAAAGGGAGGGATGGAAGGGCAGGGAGAGACAGAAAAGGAAAGGCCCTAATAAATGTGATCACACTGAGAGATGCAGACTTGGCATCCATCCCATCTCCTGATCCAAGTCCATTACTCTCTTCCCGTCTCATGCCACAAGTGTGTGATGACACGCTATTTTTTTTCCAACAGAGATGAAGACAGTGTCCTTAACTCACATTGATTCAAAATTTAAAAAGCATGTTTTGCCTTGTGGAAAACTGTTGTTCAAACATTTATTGCAGATACACTGGGAGCTCAGAACATAACTGGGAAGAAGACAGTCAAATAAAAACTTGTGATATAAAATAGTTTGTGTTTTAAGAAAATATTGGCTTTACATTCTAACTTCTAAACAAAAATCAAAGCTATTTTCTTTCCTCCAACCCCCTCCTCTCCACCTCTACTCCCAAACTAAAAAGAATTTCATATTGGCCAAGGGCATAAAGTTGGGCCAGATAGAGTCAATCAATAAAAAACATTAAAATTCTCATTGCACTTTAGCCTCTCTTGTGGAGATTTCTTCCCTTTCTAGATTTCTTTTTCTACTCTTCTTGTTCGCATAATGCAAGCAAAGAGCCATTCTTGGGAGGAGGTGTCATTGCTCATCTTTCTCCCAGTTTAAGGAAGAAAACTGTGAGAAAATAGTATGTTGTGAAATCAAGGAGGAATAGAGCTCCAAAACTGAAGGCGTGCCAAACACTACAGAGAAGCCACAAAGACTGTGGATAGAATGAGATCATAGGATTTCTTTCTAAGGCAGAGACTGGTAATTAGGAGGTCACAAATGACCATCAGAAGATCAGCATTAGTGGTGGGTGTGTCATAAGAGTAACTGTAGAGGAGGGAATAAAAAGAAAGAGAATGATAATAAATAGAGCTGCTCTTTACCTATGTTTAAAAAGATTTAGGTCAAATATAACCTCCTTAGTAGAGATTTGGTGCAATCAAACAAAGTCATGAATGAATTAAAATATTCATTTCAGTTATCTACTATTATATATAATTTACTAACTTAAAAATTAATTGATATCTCTTATAGTAGAGTTTGTTTAATGGGCTCAAATGGTGGTTCTCTGTTGAGATCCCTCATAGCCTGTGGTCAGATGTCAACTGGGGATGCATTCATCTGAAGACTTGACTGAGCTGGACATCTGAGATGGCTCACTTGCCGATATGGTGGTTGATGCTGACTGCTGGCTGCAAGTGCAACTGACACAGTGGCCCAGAACCCTGTGCATAACACCACTATGTGGCCATCTAACTGCATGGTGGATTCCTACAGGATCTTCCCAAGAAGTGACTGTTCTAAAAAATCCAGATGGGAGCTGCAGTCCTTTTAATGGTATATTCTCAAAAGGCATGCAATATCACTTTACCATCTTCTACTGGTCAAACTGAGACAGGATCAACTGCATTTCTAGAACATAAAACACTGAATACATTTTGAATAAATACTGTATCATTAGCAACTCCCCTCCACTCTCAAGGTGGCTTTCATATAATATTGTTTTAAAGGACACATGGCAGTGGATTGTGATTACTAAGAATGAAAATTACTAAGAATTTTTGAAAATTATTTAATGTACATGGTTAAGATGCTATTTTAGAGCATCTTCTTCTACATCATCCTCTGCAGAGTGGAAAGGGTGGGATATAAGAAGCTAAGATCTCATTTATCCAGGTAAGTTCTATTTCCAACCCTGATTGACATCACTGATGATGTGATCGTGTCCACAGAAGCAGTCAGGACTAATAAAATGAAAAAGAGTGTTGAATTCAAGGCCTATGGCTAGAGGAAAATCAATGTGTACATATGAAAAAGAGAACCAAAGTGATGAAAGAAACAAGACAGTCTCATCAAGCTTCAAGAGACAGACTAATCATTAAAACAAACAAAAGAACTAACACACAATGTAAGAGGAAGTGTCTGTTGCAATGCAGTGTTGGGGGAGTCCTTTAAAGTAAGAGTCTATTTGGCCTACAGAACATGGTAGTGTATTAGACAGACTATCTTGAGCTCTTATTTTGAACACAGAAATGGCTGAAAAAGAGCAAGTTGGATTTTTTGTACACATGCACTCCAATGCCCAGATTTGCTAAAGCATCATGCTCCCAGTCAATAGTACCCTTGTAGCTTGTTTGTTTAATTGATTGCAATGCTATGTCACCCTTCACGGCCAAAGCGTCAAATATTTACAGACTGGAACACGTAATGTTTGGTGCAACTTGGTCCTCCTCACAATGCTGCTACAGATGCTGCAGTTTACATAATATATCCAGCCAGACAGGATCCGAATTCACTAAATTAAAGAGTTATGTCGGTAGACTGCCCCAAGTCCATCACCTTTACTAACAATTGAGATTAAAAAGAAAACAAACAAAAATACTAGGGTTTCCACCACATTTGTATTGCTGAATAGTATAAATACTCTCAGTATTAAACAATTTAATGAAAAGAGGATAGTTTTTTATTTTTTGACATCTTTAAACTTTTTTATTTTTAATTAAGAATACATAATAGTTGTATGTATTTATAGGGTGCATGTCATGTTTTGATACAGGCATACAATGTGAATTAATCAAATCAGGGTAATTGGAAAATCCATCACCTCAGGCATTTATCATTTCTTTGTTTTAGGAACATTCTAATTCCACTCTTTTAGTTATTTTAAAGTATACCCTAACTTATTGTTGATTATAGTCACTTTGTTGTGTTATTTAACATTGTTCAGTCTATCTAACCATCTAAGTGTATTTTTGCACCCATTAACCAACCCTACTTTATCCTCCCACCCTGCCACCCTTCCATCATCCTATTCTGTGTCTCCATAAGATAAACTGTTTTAATATTTAGCTCCCAGGTGTGAATGAGCAAATGAGAGATTTGTCTTCCTGTGCTTAGCTTTTGTCTTAACATAATGTTCTCCAGTTCCATAGATGTTGTTGTAAATGACAAGATTTCTTTCTTTTTATGGCTATATAATATTCTATTATGCATAGTACCACAATTTCTTTATCCATTCATCCATTCATGGACACTTAGGTTGATTCTAAATCTTGGCTATAATGAATAGTGCTGCTACAATCATGGGGGTATTAGATATTTTTTTGATATAATGACTTCTTTTCTTTTGGGTAGATACCAAGTAGTGGATTGCTAGGCCGTATGGTAGCTCTATTTTTAGTTTTTTGAAGACCATCCATACTGTTCTTGATAGTGGTTGCACTAATTTACATTCCTACCAACAGGGTACAAAGGTTCCGAAAGTGGGACATTTAGAAGAGACAAATAGTTGTTTTGGATTTGAAGATTTCTTCTTAATACCTTGTTCCACCTCTACATATTCATGTGGAATGGTTTTTACTCCAGTCCAATGAAAAACATGAAATGGAAAATTGCTATAAATGTGTTATTGATTTTACAGCTTTTGTTTGGAAACATCACATGGGTCCACATGGTTAACAATTTTCACTTTGACTTAAGACAACAGCACTTCAACATTTTCGTGAAGAGCCCAGGCAGGGTGGGGTCGATCAGAGCTGAGACAGGAGCCAACTGAGAAAGGGAACCTGGCTAGACAAGTGCCTGCATGTGATGAAGTAAGCAGTCCCACGTGTGGCCAGTCAGGAGGGCGTACTGACACTAAATGTAGTTATTTTTACTTCCTGCTTCCTCTGCTGTCTGCTTTGTCAACCCAGAGCCCCAAATATAAAATAGGCTCTCCTTAGAGCAGAAAATGAAATGAAAATTGAGTATGAGGAAAGAAGATGGCTGACACGACTTTGATAGTGAAACTGTAGGAACCTTCGAGGTAGAGGAACAATGCTTTGCATTGAGGCTGCAGCAACCCTATAGTTGAAGAACTATGTTTCAAAGAAGTAAATTAATTTTCCCAAGACCACTGAGCATCATGAAGAAGAGAATCCAACGTAGGTGTGTCAGACTTCAAAGTGTATAATTTTTCCATAATTCCATGCCAAAACATGTATCTGCATATAACTAATAGTGATATTTTAATGAGAAATATCTACTAACTAAAAATAACAGCAAGGAATTTCCTATAGTTGATGCAGAGTTTTTTTTCCCCTTGGCATAACTTCACCAGCTTTGTGAAACTGACCAATACCAAGGAACCTGTTGTAAGCCTGGATGGGAGGAAGAATTTGTCTTTATTTACCACATTAAGAAATCATGCATCCAGTTCAACGTGAGTGGTGCCTAGTATATACTTACGTATCATCTAAGAACTGTATGACATTAATAATATAATGATAATGTCAAATGCCATTTTCACCTGCATTATTTGTGCCAGATTCTGTGTTGAGTTTAGCCAAATTTCTGTGTTGAGTTTAGCTAAATTATCTCATTTACTCCTTATTATATAGTAGCATTGTTTTTTGTTTTATAAATATGGAAAAAAGTTCAGGGTTTTATAAAAAGATGTGGTGACCGGATTCCAGGTCCTGCCAGCTCTGATTCTCATGGTGTTATGAGAGAGCCTTCATAATTTGAGGAGTGCTGCATTCTGACAGAACAAGGCTTCCACAGGTGGATGAAGAGACTACAGTGTTGCTGATATGACCTAAATTTCAATCCTAGGCAAAAATTCCACCTGCAATCTTGATAATATAGCTCATTAGCCTCAATGCTCTGAGTACTAAGCAACTCAAATTTAGTTAAATGTCAACTAAAATTGTCAGGTAGAAGTATGCTAATATTATAGGTAGAGGACTGATTATTGTGCAGATGCTGTTGGTATTGGGGAGAACACATAGCATTCCTTGTCAGCATATTGAATATTCCACCATATGATTGATTTTTTTTCTTCTATTTAAAAAATTTAAACTCCCCAATCAACTAGGGCATAGACTTTGGTTTAGTGAGAAAAGCATCAAGTGGCTCAAGAGAACTAAAATCTAATTCTGGGTCTTAAACCAACATCTTCCCATCTTTGTAATTTTTTGTCTTTAGGCCTCAGCTTTCTACCTGTAACTGAATAAAGTAGACAATTTTAAGGTCTTTTCAGTTCTAAAATATCCCATTCAAAAATAAAAAATGATGGTGCCTGGAAAAAAATCCACAAAAATATTGTAGTAATGACAAAAGTTGGAATTAAGTAAACCAATTTAGAGAAGGAAAAAAACAGCATCCTCCTCTGCCTGCCAAATTGGCATTATAGTCTGAAAAACAGGTCATGTCCAGGAATTTGAGTCTCTGAAACTATGTGTTTTCTTGTCTAAAGAAGAGACAGATGTCTTTCAAAAATAATCTTTTTTAAATTTGAAATCAAGATGTGAGAGATAAAGGACACAAATGATCTTCCTTTAGTTGCAGTGTCAGTGCACAAGAGATCCAGTCATGCCTTTGTGTCATCAAAGACACCACGCTGAATATACATGGAACATAGGCTCTCCTTAAGAAATTATGGTATTGTTATTTATCTTCAAAGTAGATCTAACATGGATTTCTGAAACTTTCAATTAAAAGGTTCTGTACAATTTGGGAAAATATAAATGATAACCTGCCTATTGATATCCTTAGAGGAAATTATGCTAAATTTGTTAATAGTGTAACAATCTTTGTATAGCTGTGCCTTACTTATTTCACTTAGCATAATATCCTCCAGGTTCATCCATGTTGTCACAAATGACAAAATTTCCTTCCTTTCTGTTTAAGGCTGAATAAGCTGAATAATATTCCATAATACATACACACACTCATGTACACACACGCACCCACATTTTCTTTATCCATTTATCCAATGATAGGCACTTGGGTCATTTGCACATCTTGGCTATTGGGAATAATTGTGCAATGAATGTGGGAGTATAGATATGTCTTTGAGTTACTGATACTGATTTTATTTTACGGATGTATATCCAGAGTGAGATTGCTGGATCATATGATAGTTCTATTTTTTTTTTTATCAGAAAACTCCATGTTTTTCATAATGGCTGTGCCAACTTACATTCCCACTGACAGTGTACAAGGGTTCTCTTTTCTCCACACCCTCTCTAACACGTGTTATCTCTTGTCTTTTTGATAGTACTCATTCCAACAAATGTGAGGTGGTATCTCATTGTGGTTTTGAAGTGTATTTCCCTGAGAAGTAGTGATGCTGAACATTTTTTTATATACCAGTTATCCATTTGTATCTATTCTTTTGAGAAATGTCTGTTGACAAACTTTGCCCATATTTTGTGTTGGGTATTTTTCTTATCATTGAATTGTATGAATTTCAACATATCATTTGCAAATATATTCTCCCATTCTATAGGTTGTTTCTTCACTCTGTTGACAATTTCCTTTTCTATGAAGAAGACTTGTAGTAAGATGTAATCCCATGTGTCTACTTTTTCTTTTGTTGCTTGTGCTTTTGGGATCATATTCAAAAATGAATTTCCCAAATCAATGTCAAGAAACTTTCCCCGTATGTTTTCTTCTAATACTTTTACAGTTTCAGATCTTACGTTTAATTCTTTTATTTATTTTGAGTTTTATTTTTGTATATGATGTCAGATAAGGATCCAATTTTATCCTTCTGCTCTCTGGATATCTGTGTGGATATCTGTTTTTCCCCAAACCATTTTTGAAGACACTATTCCTTTCCCTATTGTACATTCTCGGCAACTTATTTGAAGATCAATTGACCATAAATGTGTGGGTTTATTTCTGGGTTCTTTGTTCTGTTCCATTGATCTATATGTCTGTTTTTATGTCAGTACCATGCTGTTTTGATTACTATAGCTTTGTAGTATATTTTTTAAATAGTGAGATGCCTCCAGATTTGCTGTTTCTGTTTGAGATTGCTTTGGCTATTGTGTATTTTCTGGGTATTTATGAATTTTGGGATTTTTTTTTTATTTCTGTGAAAAATGCCATTGGAATTTTGATAAAGATTACATCGAACCTGTAGATCACTTTGAATACTATAGACATTTTAAAATATTAATCCTTTTCATCCATGAATATAAGATATTTTTCTACTTATTTGTGTCTAATTTCTTTCATCAGTGTTTTATAGCTTCCAATGTACAGATATTTCACTTCCTTGGTTAAATTTATTCCTAAGTAATTTATTTTTTTGATGCTGTTCTAAATGGGGTTGTCAATTTCTTTTTTGGATGGTTTTATTGGTAGTGTATAAAAAGTAACTGATTTTTATATGCTAATTTTATACCCTACAACTTTACTGAATTCATTTATTAGTTCTAAAAGTTTTTGGGTGTATTCTTTAGGGTTTTCTATATATAATATTGTGTTTATCTGCAGAGACCATTTTACTTCTTTCTTTCTGATTTGGATGTCTATTATTTTTTTTTCTTGCCTAATTTCTCTGAGTGGGACTTCCAGTATCATGTTGAATACAGATGTCAAGATGGACATCTTGTCTTGTTCCTAATCTTAAAGGAAAAGCTTCTAGATTTTCACTGTTGAGTATGGTGTTAGCTGTGGACTTGCCATATATGGCCTTTATTATGTTGAAGTACATATTTTCTGTGCCCAATTTGTTGAAAGCTTTTATCATTAATAGATGTTGAAAATTAATTGTTAAATGTTTTTTGTGCGCATACTGAGATGATCATATGCTTTTCATCCTTAATTCTACTAATGTAGTGTATTACATTTACTGATTTGCATATGTTGAACCATGCTTGCATCCCAGGGATAAATCTCTCTTGGTCATAATGTATGATACTGCATGATCTCACTTACCTGCAGTTTGTAAAAGTCAAACTTACGGAGGCAGAGAGTAAGATGGTGGTTCCCAGGGGCTGGGGGTGGGAGAGTGGAAATGGGGAAAGATACAAAATTTCAGTTATGCAAGATGGAATATTTCTGAAAATGTAGTGCATAGTATGGTAACTATAGTTAATAATACGTATTGTATACTTGAAAATCATTGAGAGAGGATCTTAAATTTTCTTAACATGCACAAAATGGTAACTATGTGGGGTGATATATATGTTAAATAGCTTGATTGTGGTAATCATTTCACAAGGTATACATATGTCAAAACATCACATTATACACTTTAATATGCAAAATTTTTGTCAATCATACTTCAATAAAGCTGGAAAAAAATTTAAATAAAATAAATAATAAAACCTAATCATATTAAAAAATACTGTGACATTGTTCAAATGCTATAATAGAGTTTTGTTTTGCTGAGGATCTTAATTATGGTAAGTCAGGGATATGACTACCATAAACAGTGGTTACAGCTTACTGTGTACTGACAATGTTTGATTTGTTCGAGTTAGTGAAACTCTTCAATTGACAAAGTCCAAAGTGAGTCCAAACCTAAATATTCATTCTTAGTGTCTCTGTCTCTCTCTCATAAACACACACAAACCCCACCACCACACACAGACTAATACAGCCTTTTACATTTGGCAAACATCCAGGACTCAGCACTCAGTGACACCACCATACGAAATCTGTCTGTTAGAATTTTCCATAGAACTTTAAATAACTCGAGAGATACTCAAATTTCTTTTTCTTTGCCTGTTTTTTTTTTTTTTTCTTTTAGTGGCAGCTAAAAAAGGCTGCCCTTGGCCTGAACCAATTTATCAGTTTCAAAGGAAAGGATAATCAAACTGTCATTTCGGACCACAGCACCAAGAGTACTACTTAAAGCTTATTAAAAGTAGAGCTATCTCTTAGGTTTTGATATCAAAATTGCTTCCAAGTCTTGTTAAGACTCCGTGTTATTCTGGATGGAAGGGAAGGAAAACAAAAAGAAACCAAAGTGACCCCAATAGGGCATTGAAGTGACTGAGCTATTAAACACCTAGCTATGTGGATGGCTTTGTGGAGTTCTTCAATTTATCACAGATACAACCTGCCAGGAGAAAATTAATTTAAAACTCACTTCCCTCTCAGACCTGCTCAAGATACTCAAAATGTGAGAATGGTTTACAGAAAGAGAGTCAAAATAATTGCTGACACCCGAGAGGCATTCCTGGTTTCTATTCTGCCAATAACTTGCATCTTTTGACGGCCCTTTATCAACAGGACTTGAGAATGAAGAAAGACAGTAAATAAATTATTTATCCCTAATTGTGGGATAATCTACAGGAAATGGATCTGACCTACGTAAGGCAGAGTCAGGGTAAATGATTTCTGCCATCAGCTGACTAAGGATGAGGAATCTGGCTTTTCTAGAGAGAGGCAGTATGTGTTGCTGGAAAGAGCTATGGAGTCAAGCAGAACTTTGTTCAAATTCTGGCTCTTCTGCTCATCAGCTGTTTAAATTTGGGCCAATTATCTAATGCTACTGAGCTTTCTTCATCAATAAAATGAAAACATTAGTGCCCGCATTTAGGGATGCAGGGAGAATGTGTGAGGTAGCAGCTCTCCTTCTGGGAATGGAACGTTCTTTCTCCAGATTGTCACAAAGCCATTTCCTTCTCATCCTTCTCAAAGCCATCTCTTCAGACAGTTCTTCTCTCACCACCCAACCTGAAGACGCTCTCACACCAGTCTCATCACTCCAGCTCATTTGCTTTAGTGATTTCTCAATATCAGAAATTATTGTGTTTGTAAATGTGCTGATTGCACATCTCACCCAGGAAAATGTATATTCCACAAGCATAGACCCAGCCTACTCTACCTCCGGCTCTTAGAACAGTGGCTGACACCTAGTACAGTTTCATATATGTATATTTTGAAATGAAAGAAAAACAGAGGAAAAGTACTCAACCTAGACTCTAGTCTATAATAGATGTTCAAAACTTTGCCAGAATGATCCTTTTCACTGGCATTATTATTTTTAAATGATGTTCTGTCTATAAGATTAATATCTATACTAAGATTTTAATGTTGGGCAAAACTTACATAGAATTATTGAATTATGTTTAAGATAGCTATTTCTGGAGATATTTGTTATAAATGTTAGAGTGACAGGAAAATGTATACAAATCCCTCTTTCCTACCTCACTCTGTGTTGATTATATCAATTCCTTTGTGGCAGAGTAAAATTTGATTCACCACTAGCATGTTATTTTTCCCCTCCAACTACCTGCATTCCAGCTGCACAACATGGGCTGAAGTTCTCCTCAGAAGAAATTGTCAGATGAACGGTGGAAAAATAAAGATGCTAAACACTAGATTTCTAACTTTAAGAGCTAAAGATTAAGTTATGTGAGAGAAGGAAAAGATTTAGAAGATAGAACAAATTATTTCTTGCTCTATCCCTTGTACTAACTTCCTAGACACTGTAAGAATTCTCCAGGTAAGAGAAAGAGAAAAATTTAAATTGGAGGGATTTGAGTAGCTTTGCAAAAACCTGTTTAGTGGTCTTCCCTCAAACTTCCCCACTTAAGGACTGACTGGGAGATGAGGATGGCTTGTTGACAGAACCCCTCCTTTGAAATTGCAGGGTAGGAGAACAGAGAAAAATTGGGCTATGCTGATCATTTCTAGAAGTGAATGAGCTATGCCTAATAAATATGATAGCTCTCACAGTTGTTAGGAATAAGTAGCTATGAGAGAGACTGGAAGCAGAATGCACCCTCTTATGATCCTGAGTTTCCTGCAGCCCCCAAGTGGTATGGGGTATCATTCAACATCTCCCACAAGCTTGGAAAGGAGTGCAAAAGATTGCTGCGAGGGAGAAGAGGGAGGAAAAATAGGGAGGAGAAGGGAGGACGAGAGTTTTATTATGGGGATACAGGGATGTGTTTCAGGACCACATAGCATGCATATTCCTGCATAACCATTGTGGAATCCTGGCTCCCTGGCTCCATCTCAGAGGATCAACAGCACCAGAGAGCTGTGCGGTTGCACTCAAGGACACCTATACATTACTGGGCCAATGATTAGACACAGCAACATTCATCTTGATGGAAATCTCAGAAATAAGCAAGCAGAGACTTTTTTTAATGCAATTTTTTGGCTACTTTCCCAAAGACACTCCTCCAGCAGTTTCTTAAGCCTTCCCACTCCTCCGTCTACCTGTAAGTCTTAAAACCATCAAAGAGGAGAAGAACAGAGAAAAAAAATATATCAGAAGGGAGGCACTAAATTAGGAATTTCAAAAATACAGAACATGCAATACAAAGTCAGAAAAATTGCATTATCATAAAATAATAACAAAAGTAACCACAATCATAGCCACCACTACAAGAGGAGGCACTGATATGACATTTGCTATGTGCCAGACATTGCTCTCAGTCCTTAATATAGATAAATACATTTCATATTCACAGCACCCTTATGATTTAGTTACTATTATCACCTCAACATTACAAACAGGGAAACGGACACAGTGGGGTTAGTGTAACTTGCTCTGGTTATAAAGCAGTAAGTGGCAGAGCATGGAGTTAGTTCATCCTCCTAAGCACTATACAACTGCTTTATATATGAAGTAAATATAATTGCATTTGCATACCCAATTCTGTGACTTTCAGATTCATACACACCATCTGACTGTGACATAATTCCAAACTGTAGGTTTCTGCCAAAAGTTAGGACTTGAAAAAGCATCACGTTAAGAAGACCTTTCTGATTAGACATTGGAAGAAAAAAAAAACATATGAACAAGTGTGACAATGGTATCTACTCCTAGGTTATATTCTGTCATCTTCTGATTCTTAGAGCTGGGTAAATGATTTCCTATAGCGAAGTGTTGCTATTAAGATTTCTAAGCTTTTTATTTTGTCCAGTGTGAGCCCTTGAGAATACCATCATTGCCATGTGGGTTCACCCTCTCATACCTAGAAAAAAATGTCATGGGGGTATAGAAATTTCTACAGTCATATATGCCACAAGAAATTAAAACATATACAAACTCAGATAAATAGATAGATAAGTTGTGTTGCTCTTCATTCACTTTCTCTCTTTCTTAATTCCACCAAAATTTAAAAATACATTTCAAAATTATTTTTAGAACCCTCTCCTAGAAATAAAAGGCCCCCTTGGTTGTTTTTCTTCCAGAGAAGAGCAAGCTGGAAGGGAGGATTTGGTTAAGAAAAGAGTGTTAGAATCTTGCTGCGTGTTCCACTGTGGAGTAAACAACCCCAGTCTTTTATTTAAAGTGGAACAAACCATGGACACATTATTCGTTATTGTTTAGCTGCCTGGGTTTAGGGTGAAATTACCAGTTGCCCAGGGACCCAGCATTTTAGCTTTAGATCTAGCTGTGCCCGTAACACAAAGCACAATGCTTACTGGCATTGTTAGCCATTTAACATAAAAAGAACATGCTGTAATCAAGTGGGGACTATTCCGCTGTGTCACTCTTAGGGACGATTTCAGGAAACCTAGGAAACCTGCTACTGAGTTTCAAAGAGAGAAGAAAAGAAAACACAGAAAATGATGCAAGGGGGCAATTTTTCTTTATACTTTTTTTTCCTAAAAAAAAACTTTTTAGTTTCTTTCTTAACATGTCCTCATTTTGAGAAAGTTGTACCAATGGCTTTAAATATACGTTACTATCAGATTTTAAGTTTTTTCTTAATCCACGTATCAGAATCTAAGGAAAGTCAGAAGCCCCCAAAATGCAATATTTAAGATGTCTTGGTTGCAACAACCCTTGAGAATGGGATCTGGTTCTTAGCAAGAATAATGTCACCTGCCACCTAAATAAATGCTAAGGTTTAGAGTGTGGAAATAATAAAGCCAGAGAGATGAAGTGGATTCTAGATATATTAAATCTGGGATAGCTTCAAATAAACAGCCTTAAGCAATAAAGTGAAACTTCCATCCTGTATTCATAATGTCAGCGCTACTGTGAAAATGCTAGCTTTAAAATACAAGCACCCAAGGTTGTCTTCTCAAAAGACTCTCTTCAGACATTATTTTAAGTCCCTTTGAACAGGGAAGCATAATGTCACCAATCGAGGACCCTTGAGTTCTGATGCTAAAATGTCTACTGACAGGCTAGTGCTAGGCATGTTTCCTTTGAATTATTTGGAATTGAAAGCATTTCCATATGTATAAGTGCTCATCTCAAAAAGAGAGAATTATGGTGGAAAATGCAGGTCTAGACTGGAAGAGACTTGAATAGCTGTGCCATTTTTGAAACTGTGGGACAGAAGACTGGCAGAGGTGGGATAGTGTGAGGAAGACAGTGCGATATATATAAAATCAAAAACTGTCATGTCCAAGTGCAAAATCCACTACAAGCTTGAGGTGAGATTAAAAAATAAATAACCCTTGGATGTGCTTCTCTTTGCTCCTCTAAAGAAGTAGCAATTCTATTTGATGTATTTGAAAGATAATACAAAATGTGGAATCAGAAGTTCTGGGTGGAGTCTTGGCTCTCTTCACTAGCTGGGAACTAACTGGGTCAACTTATACAAATCAGTTGACCTCACTGAGTCTCAGTTTGCCTACATGTATATCGGAGATAGTAAGGTATTGTCTAATTCATATGATTCTTGTGATAATCAAAATCAAAACGGAATAGCGCATGTGAAAATGTATTGCAAACTGTTAAGAAGTATGCAAATGTAATATGTTATAATTAGGAAGTTAAAATGTAGCGACAGAATAAACAGGTACTTGAATGTCAGCTTTGTGATGGCAAGGCACTATTTAATTCATTGATATATCCTCAGTGCCTAGAATGCTGTCAGGCACATGGTAAGTGCTCAATAAGCAATGTTGAATGAAGAAATAAATGATCGTCTGACTTCTTTCTGAAAGGCCTAGAAACATTCTCCATTTATTTTTGGAATTCTTATCGAAAAACACCATGCCTATATCAGCAATACAAAGCCTTTTGAAGCTTCTTTTTTCTCAGTAAAATGGGAATGTTATCTTACTTTTCATCTCTAAAGGAGAAAATATTAATTTATTGTTTTATTTGCTCTATTTCAATAACTAAATGTTGCAAAACCCCGTATGTGTGTGTGTGTGTGTGTGTGTGTTCATACACATATCAAGCTAGGTCAATAGAACGTTAATAGAAATTCAAAATTTGGATGTTTTGTACCAATACTTTGTTTATGAAATTTAGCTCTCTAACAAAACAGACAATTGCCAATGGCCTTGTTGTTTGTGAGAGGAACTGGGAAAATAGTTGGTCTATCCACACACATAGGTCCCCCCCCATCCCCCACCCCCAGTTCTGGTCTTTGTCCTAAAATGTGACCTTACAATAACGATTAAAAACAAATTTCAGTTTTAGGATTGGAAATGTCAAACCATTCCATCATCTTTTGGTGGTTTTTTTCTCATTTCTTACTGTCTCTCAGAAATAAAAATTCATTGCTACAGAAGTAGCTGTTTCTTTATAATGACAACTAAGTCTGTAGAGTAGTTCTCCAGCAACAAAATATAAGAGACAGCATCACACAAAACATTTTGATAATTTTGATTAGGACCGGACAGAACCAGACCTTTTTGTTAGCAATAGAGAAAGGGTTTTCTAAATAATTTATGGTATAAATCAGTGTCCTAGAAAGGTATTTAAAACACTTTAAAGAAACAATTGTTTTCAAGGGCCTTTGGCACTTGAGAAGTACTATTTATAAACAATTAATTGACGTCCTACTTATAAATCATCTTTATGTGAGTGTGAAAAACAGGTGCCTAAAGACCTCTGTTAGAAAACAATTTGCCACTCTACTTTCAACTACTATATGTGTTTGAAAGATATAAAATCACCTTAGAAGTATTCTCAAATTCAGGGTTTTTTCTTTATTTTCTGCACACTCAAACATTAATGTCTCCTCTGCCCCCCAGCAAACACACACCAATACATCCATACACATTCACTCTGAAATAGTGAGATTTTACTATATTCTCTTGCCATTCAGAGAAGAAAACTCTACGTCAATTGACTTTCTTTGTCCTATAAGAATAAGGGCAAGGATACCCAGAGCCTGAATCGGCACCTGCTCCCTCTCCGCCTTATGCCATCTCCCCAGCTCCGGGCCCTGCAAGAGCCTCTCCCACTGGCTCTGCCTTGTGTCCTTGGGAGAATAATTCTTAACTGTCTCTCACCCAGGTTTTAGCAAAGAGCAGAGATCACTGAGGCCAGTTGTCCTTGGGGAATGGTCTGAATTACTTGTCCACTTGAGTGATGGTCCTGGCAAAATGTCTAATTGATTCAACTGCCTGGTGTTTATTATTCTAATAGTCCTAAAGAAAGTCCAGATGATTCTCCACTAACCCACGATGAAACTCTAGGGGGGCATTTCCATAGCACTTCAGAGCTTGTTAACCTAAAAGTAATGGGCATATACATTTGGAGGTTCTTATTTGTTCTGCCAGCACTAAAGTGGAAGAAAATAATGGCCATATTTACTCTATTTAAACATTCCATTCAAAGAAAATATGCTAAAAGGACACTAACTACTCTCAGGGTCCTGAGAGAGAGATCTTGGAAAGATAGCACAGCACACACATGAGCCATTATGCCACTCTCGTTTGATCACAAATGGCCACCTATGACTGCTCCAGCATTTGTACCCCTATGTGCAGTGACAGATGAAACAACGAATGCATCCAGTCATGAAAATGATAGGCTCGCTCATTTTTAGAATGAATTTCCATACTCTACCTTCAGCCAGTTAATACCGACAACACGGCACAAACTGGGAATGGGAGGGTAGGGGCGGACAGTACAAAAGTGGGCATAAGAGTGTGAGGTCGATACAGAAAAATATTCTAAAAATTTGGTGGCACAGGTGGGTAATGGTGTTAGCAAGAGAAGCAGCAAGGAGAGCCTTGGAGACGACAACCACGAAACTGAAGGAGAGAGCTAGGAGAATTCGGAACAGTGGAAGGGAGGTAGGAATTAGAAACGATTTGCCATCATTTCTCCAGATTAAATTCTGCTGAAAAGTGTGTGTGCTGGGGGGAGAATTGCAGTTGCATTTTTATTTGATGCACAGCTGGTGTCTGGCTCTCACCTAAAAGCGCTTTAAATGGTTGTGACTTTCCGTGACACATTCCTTCTTTGCAGAGTCTTTCCCTGAGCTAATTATCTCCCTGAGATAACGCAGTAACAGATGGACAGACACGCTGCGGGGAGAGTGACACAGGCGCGGCTCAAAGGACTGGGCCGCTGATGCGATTAACAGGTGTCTAGGTTGGCCTCATTCTCCAGAAATAACTGTGAGTGGACTGCAGTAGGCGTGGGCATCCCACGTGATGAAACTCGTCTGCTGCCACAGATACCAAACAATATCGTGTTGGTACGTACCTAAAGCACCTGACTGCGTATCCGTCCAGTGTCCTCACCGCCAGCCCGGGAGCCTCCCTGTTGGCGCTGAAGCACGAGACCGCAAATGACTGCTAGGCACTTTCGCACGCGCATGCGCATGTTCACCACGCATGCGCACATGCATGTGCACCACGCATGCGCAGGTGCACCCACACATGCGCAATCTGGGAGTGTGCGGGAATTGCCCTCCCATGGGGCAAACTAATGGGAAACGGGATCCAGCTTATGTATCTGTTCCCCCATTGTCCTTTAATGGCCTGTGGAATGACTTAAATACTTCGAGAACAGCTATAGGTGGTAGAAGTCCTAGGAAAAAAAGATGTCTTTATTGGGGAAAAAATGAAATTTAAGGTAGTAGCACGAACTGGGTTATTGTAGCTGAACACTGCAAGGGACTGGAAAATGGTCTGAATGAAGGAATTCAGGAAATTTCACCCCAAAATATGACTCCTTAGTATAAAGAGTATTTTGAATTAAAGATGCTTAAAGATCAATAGGCCTTGGAAGGGGCTTTCCCTCTTTCTTCATAAAAAAAGATGGAACCATCAAGAACAATTGCCTTTTCTTCCTCTCCCGGTTATCTCAATATATTGCAGGAAAGAAGATCAAGAATACAACCAGACCTGGTCCAACCCATTTTAAAGGTAATGTCTGTCTCTCAGGTTAATTTGATTTCCAAACAGAATCATTTACAAACCAATCTAATTCCCTCATCCATTCATTCTCCCAAATATCTATTTATCCTCCCTAGTAACCATTTATTGCCACTCAACAGAATTACCTATCTTCCTCATCTCCTCCCATCTAAAATGAGGGTTATAAACTTCTGGATCCCAGTGGGAAACTGGGTAACCACTCCATGATTCTCCCCATGTGCACAGTCAATAAATTTGTAATCTCTTAATCTGCCTTACAGTGAGTTGATGTTTCAGCAAAACTTCCAGGGGCAAAGGGGAAGTTTTCCTTCTCCCCAACACGTGTATCCCTACCACAAAGTATGACATTTTAGAAACACTTGTTAGTATAACCTCACAGAAGATACTCCCAAGAGACCCACAATAAGTTTCACGTGATACCAAGTGGTGGTCAGCTGGTTAACACATTCTCCTGTTGACCCTCCTCCATTTTCTGCCTTATTTTCCTTTTTCTTCATTCTTGCTCCTTACGATTTTACTCCCTAATAAATTTGTAGTATATAAGAATTGGCCTCAAGCCCTGATATTTTGCAGCCTAGACTGTCACAGAGACACATCCATTTATAGCAGCAACCCTGTCTGCCAGAAAATAGCCAGGAAATCATCTTCCCACATTCAATGTTGATGTATGTGGTGTACAGTCATGGTTGGTAGGAAATACTAGGGGTGAAGCTGTATTTACTGAATACAACCAACAACAACAACAAAGAATTCTGAAGAAGGAGCATAGACTGGGTTATTGTAGCAGAACACTAGCAGGGGATTCTCATTTCCATGAAAAAGGTTGAGGACTGCTGCATCTACATCACTGATTTATTTATTTGTTTATTATAAAATTACTATTAATTTAACAGTTTCTTCCTTATTCACATCACTGAGATTTTTCTTCCATAGGACAGATACCTGGGATATAATTGCCAGGAGGAAACATAAATGAATCAGTAATTTACATAGATATTGTGAAAACATTTTCCTAAATCTACATCAATTGACGATCCTTCTCAGAACTCATGAGTACCAATTCTCTACAACCTTAATAACTTTAGACATAATGTATTTTTTTCAGTTTAGTTCAACTGGTGGCAAAGGTATTCCATGATTATATATTTTCTCTCATTGATGTTAAGTTGTACTTACATTTGCATGGTGTCCTACAACATGCCAGTGTGCTCTGCTCACTATGATTTTTTTGTCACTTTTTTTGTATATAAAAATTTTCTCTGAAAGGAATTTCAGAATTAAGGTGATTCAGTGAACTTCTACCAAAGTAATCCTACTTCTTCCTTTGTTGGATCTTGAGAGTTCTTTTGTCTTAGTGGAAGTAGCAGTTTGATATTAGTGATTATGAAAGACACAAGAAGAAAAAAGCAATAGATGTGGCTTGCTCAGAAATTTTTGCAAGGTGTCTGGGAAATCAACTCCCTATATTTTTGTCAGTGTAGCACTTGAAACTGAGATTCCAGGAGAAATTAAAACAAGAATAAAATTACCCTATTATTTTCATGGCAATATATACTGTTCTAGTTCAGAAGTAGGATCAAGTGTTGCAATTGGTTGAAATTTCTCTGTATTTTACTATAAGAATTCTCCTATTGCTAGTGTACAATTTGTTTCAATTTCATTTCTGAATATTCTTTGAGTATATTAATGGGATATTTGGAGATTGAACATCAGACAAAGTGAGTCGACTGTTTATTAGTTCAAAATTCTACCTCATCTGTTTTTCTCAGTGTGTCATAGAAATTTTGTGATGATATACAACTGCAAAGTGAGACTTTCAAAATATTGTACCAAAGATCCCAAAACAAAAAAGAGGTAAGTTAAAACCTGAGCTAATTTTAAATTTTTAAATATTTTAGAATTTTTTCAGTTCTATTGAAGTATAATGGACAAATAAAATTATATATAATTATGGTGTATTTTATGATGTTTTGATATATGTATACATTGTGAAATGTTACCACAATCTTACTAGTTGGCATATCCATCACCTTACATTGTTATCTTTTTTTTGTTGGTGATGAAAACACTTAAGAACTAACTCTTAGCAAATTTCAAGTATACAATACAGTATTGTTAACTATACTCACGATGCTCTACATGAGATCTCCAGAACTTTTGTTCATCCTGTAAAGCTGAAAAGGTTTACCCTTTGACAAAGATCTCCTCATTTCCCACAACACCTATACCTTAGCAACCACCACTCTACTCTCTGTTTCTATGAGTTTGGTTTTTTTTAGATTTCACAGGTAGGTGAGATCACTGAGTATTCACCTTTCTGTGTTTAGCTTATTTCACTAGCATAATTTTCTCCTGATTCATCCATTTCAATCCATTGTTACAAATGACAATTTTTCTTCCTTTTGAAGCCTACATGATACACACACACACACACACACACACACACACACACACACACACACATTTTCTTTATCTATTAACCTAACTGTGGACACTTAGGTTGATTCCATATGTTAGCTATGGTGAATAATGCTGCAATGATTGTAAGAGTTCAGATATTGCTTCAACCTACTGATTTTATTTACTTTAGATATATATCAAGAAGTAGGATTACTGGATCAGATGGTAATTCTGTTTTTACTTATTTAGAAGCCTCCACTGTTTTCCATAATGGCTATTCCAATTTACATTCCTACCAACAGTGTATAAAGGTTCTCTTTTCTCCATACCCTCTTCAACACTTGTTATCTTCTGTCCTTTTGATAACACCCATTCTGATCCGTGTGAGGTGATATCTCATTGTGATTTTAATTTACATTTACCTGATAATTAATTATGTTGACCATTTTTTCATGCATCAATACCTGTTAGCCATTTGTATGTCTCCTTTTGAGAATGACTATTCAGATTATTTGCTCATTTTAAATTGGATTATTTGTTTGTTTTCTGGCTACTGAGTTGTTAGAGTCCTTCATATTTTTTAGATATTAACCCCTTGTTTGGTGTATGGTTGGAAAATATTTTCTCTCATTTTGTAGGTTGTCTCATCACTCTGTTGATTTTTTCCTTTGTAGTATAAAAGCTTTTTAGTCTGATGCAATTCATTTGTCTATTTTTGCTTTTGTTGCCTGTGCTATTGGAGTCATATTAAAAAGTTTATTGCCCAAACCAATTACAAGAAGTTTTACCCTGTTTTTTCTTCTAAGAGTTTTACAGTATGAGGTCTTACATATCAGTGTTTGATCTATTTTGAATTGATTTTGTATTTGACATAGGTTAAGAGGCCAATTTTATTCTCCTGCATATGGATATCTAGTTTTCCCAGTACCATTTATGAAAGAGGTTGTCTTTTCCCTATTGTACATTCTTGACAACTTTGTCAAAGTTGACTGTAAGTGTGTGGGTTTATTTCTGGGCTCTCTATTACATTCCATCAGTCTATGTATCTACTTTTATGCCAATGCCATACTTTCTTTTGATTATTATAGCACTTTGTAGCATGTTTTAAAATTGGGTAGTGTGATACCTACAGCTTTGTTCTTTCTGCTCAAGATTGCTTTGGCTAGTGGGGGTCTTGGGTTGTTGTACATGAATTTTAGGAATTTTTTTATATTTCCATATGAAAAAATGTCATTGTAATTTTGATAGGGATTACATTGAATCTATGTATGGCTTTTAATAGTGTCTTAATTCATTTGTGTTCCTATGAAGAAATACCTGAGTTTGGGTAATTTATAAAGAAAAGAGATTTATTTGGCTGGAAAAATTCAATATTGGGCACCTGCATCTGGCCAGGGCCATAAGCTGCTTCTACTCATGGCAAAAGGTAAAAAGATGCTGGAATGTGTAGAGATCGTGTGGTAAGAGAAGCAAGAGAGAGGAGAGGGAAGTGCCAGGTTATTTTTAACAACAGGCTCTTGTGAAAACTAATAAAAGTGAGACCTAGGGAAGACATTGATCTTATTCATGAGGAATCCATCTCCCCATGACCCAAACAACTCTCATTAGGCCCCATCTCCAACATTGGGGATCAAAATTCAACATGAGGTTAGAAGGGGTCAAATATCCAAACCATAGCAAATAGTCTGGACATTTTAACAGTATTAATTCTTCCAATCCATGAACATGGTATATCTTTCCATTTATTCGTATCTTTAATTTTTTTCATCAATGTTTTATAGTTTTCATTATATAGGTCTTCCACTGCCTCGGTTCAATTTACTACTAAGTATTTTATTATTTGTGATGTTATTGTAAATAGAATTTTTAAAGTTTATTTTGTAGATAGTTTCTATTAGCATATACAAATACAACTGATTTTGTCATGTGGATTTTCTATCCTAAAATTTTACTGAATTTACTTATTAATTCTAACAGGTTTTTGGTGGCATATTTAATGTTTCTATAATATATGTAAGGTTATATTTGCGAACACAAATAATTTCACTTATTCCTTTCTGATTTGGATATCTTTATTTCTTTCTGTTGTTTAAATGCTCTGGGTAGTACCGCCAGTACTATATTGTTAGAAGTGATGAGAGTGGGTATCCTTGTCTTGTTCCTGTGTTTGGTTCACTGATTGTGTTCTTCAGCTCTCAAATGTCTGTTTGCTTCTCTTTAATGGCTTTTATCTCTTTGTTGAACTTCTCATTTTCTCCTGCATTGTTTTCCTGATATCATTAGTTGTCTATTTGTGTCCTCTCGTACCTCACTGAGATTTCTTAAGAGAATTCTTTTAAAATATTTGTCAGGCATTTTGTAGATCTCCATTGCTTGATGGTTGGTGACTTTATGGTTGGTTTTTTTTTTTGGTGCCATTTTCCCTTAATTATTTATGATCCTTATGGTCTTGCATTAGCTTTTGCACATTTGAAGAAGTAGACATCTTTTTTAGTCTTTGCAAACTGACTTTATCAGTAAGCCTTTCCATAGATTCTGGGAGTGCCATCTGCTGAGGTCCACAGATGGCTCTTGGAGTCCTTGGTAGGCTGGCCTGGTGCAAGGTCAGCAAGTGAGCAAGACTGGTGCCTGGATCCTCATGGGCAGGCCTGGACCCAAAGTCCACTGGAATGATCTTTGACCCTGGGTACACTAGCATGGTCTTGGACACTGGAAACTAGAGCTGTGGGGCTGGCCTTTAGCTTGGATCTGCAGGGGCTGGCCTAGTACTGGACTGAGCCTTAAGCCTGGGGCTACAGGGCCAGCCTGAAGCATAAGTCCATGGGTATTAGTCTGGTCTTTGGGAATATAGTAGCCGGCCTGAAGCCTTGCGCTGCAGGGACTTGCCTGAAGCTGGAGCTATAGGGGCCAACCTGGAATCCAGGATCCCTGGGATAGTCCAGATGCTGGAGTCCATTACAAAATTGTTCACTACTCCATTTCCTCCAGGTAGAGGGCATCTTTTTCTGTGCTCTGCCACCTGGGCATGAGAGAGGATAATGCAAGTAATATAAACTACCCTTCTTGAACTCTTCAATGTATCTTTTCTTGTTTCTGTGCTCCACCTAGGTGCTATAATCTCTCACCTAAATTTTTAGCTCTTGTAAAGATATTTTTGAGTATGGATAGTTCTTCAAATTTATGTTTCTGTGAGGGGATGTGCACTGGAAGATACTATTCAGTCATGTGGCTGATGTCACTCCTAGAGCTGTGATTTTTAAATTATGAGCTTAGTTTTCATTAAATTAGGGTATTTCCTAGAAAATTTCACAGTACAGTAGCTGTTTAAACTATCTTTAAATTTTCAAACAATGTTTAAAATGTATCAGTTTTAATAAGGATAACTTATCAATAGAATGAACAAAGCAAGTCTTTCTGAGGCTTGGGTGGTCACATATCCTTTAAGTTGTTTCTGGTTCAAATTCTCAGAAATTCTGAATCCCCTAGGCAGAGTATGCAAAGAGAAATCAACCAGGCATGAAATGGTCCTCCTTACTGGCCCACTGGGCTAACAAATGAGGTGAATGTAAAATGCCACCTTGCAAATTGCCACTGTTCTATTTGTACAGGCATTTATATTGGATAGGCAGGCAAAGGTATCTAGAGAGCCTTTGTTTTACTGTCTGAAAATGAAGAAAGACCATTTCCTGATGTTCTTAGGGGTTAAGTATCACCTTAACATCCTGTTTAAAGAGTCCCAGTGGACTCCTGAAAGCCAGAGGTGATGTCCCTATTGTGCCTTTTTACTCAGTGTTTGAGAAATAGGGAACATTCCAGCAATACTAAACTGAACCAGGTGATTTGAAGTCTGTACCCATCGTGGTTTTTTCATATAATATAATCCTTTATTACCTATTATTATTTCCCCAAGAAAATATATTCCTGTGGAAGGGGCAAAGAGTCATGATTTCATTCTCATCTGTGTCATAGATTCAGTTGACCCTATATAAATGATAAAGCCTCTGAGCTTTGTTTTTTTATTTGTTAAATAGGAAAAATGCTCTTTGTATTTATAACAGCATTGTTGTACATAATATGAAATTTGGATATAATATGATATAAAATTCCTTTGAAAATGATTATGGTATGACACTTGTATAAATAATTGTATTTCAGTATTAAAATTACATACTTTCTGTGGTCTGACCAGACATATTCTAAAATGTATCTCCAAGTAATCAAAACTATAAAATTAATGGACATTTGTTCATTCAGTGCCAAGAATACTCATTAGTATCCAATAAAGATGAAAGTAAATATCAAGTAATGCAGTTAGTTAAGAGTTAGTTACATAATGAAGGGTGTAGTTATGTAAATGACTCTTCCAATTATAGAACATAAACACCAGGAACCATTAGATCCCTGCACCCATATGGAAAAGAAAAATATTCCTTCTTTGGGAGTTGGAATTAATACACTGCTTTCCTTGCACACTAAGAGTGGAAAAGTCAAGCATCATTATAAGCAAGGAGGCCAATTAGCAAGTCAAAATTAATTTTTTAAAAAAGCTTAAAATCTTTTTATCATGAATTATAAATATGATAATCACTAAAAGCTATTGAAAGGGCTTTTGCTGTCAGGCAACTCTGGTACAAAAGCTAGAAATGAGTCTTCAGGAAATAATAAAATAAAATAAAATAAGTCTTTTCTTCTATCTTAGGAAAATACAATAAGCAATGCTGAGAGCTGAAGGAATGTGAGGAAGGAACAAATTGCATCCAGATGCTTTTATTTCACATCTTGAATATATTTGCCACAGTTAAAATCACCTAAAATGCTACTAATAAATAAAACGTTAACTTTTTACTTTAATATAGAGTGATTTTTATATGAAACTATAAATAACAGACAGATAATACATTCTCTTAGACTACATTATCCACACTGGATGTGTAAATTTTTGGTAATACAGTCACAATCACAAACTTTCAGACTAGAAATAGTTATTCAAATAGTTAACAGAGAGCCTATAAAAGAATTTTTTAAAAACGCAATGGATATCATGAAGGCTAATATACTGGCATGCAGCAAAGCATGGCACCAACCCATTTATCCTATAAGTTCAGGTTCATCCACACAGTTTTTAAGTAGGGAATTCTTACTGATATAACAAAAACAGCCAGTCTGTCTCAGCTATTTCTTGCCAACTTAATTACTTAACTTTCATCTATCCCGACCTGGGATATAATGTTCCTGGAAAGACTATAGACAAGGATCTGAAGTAATGCTACTTCTGCAAAGTTCTCCCCTGGGTTTTAATCCTTTAAGAACTATTTTTAGGAGAGGGGTTGACTAGATGGAAAAACTAGAAAATTATCTGTGACTATAGAAACCACACACTGTGCCCATATGATTCAGGTAGCAGGTGCATTTGTGGCAGTTGACATTAGACTACCTGATGTCAATGAACCACCTGGCACACAAAAATGCATGCATCTCATCAATGTTACCTTTTAAGAGAGCACCTCCTCTCATCCCCAAAGAAGGGGGAAGTGGTAACCACGTTAACAGCAGAAGGCACATACTTTCTTTCCTTGTCTTGTACCTTATTCCTGAAGTTGAAACACTGTGGTACATGCATTCTCAGGGAGGAGGAGGTGGCGGTATTAACCAACAAGGGTAAAAATTGTTTCTTTAGTAGGGAAGGATCTAAAACATTACTTCAAGGAGTCAGAGTCCATAAATAGGTATACAGCACATCTGTGGTATTTAAAATTATATGGGAGAGGGATAATTAGGGCAAAAAATGTCTAAAAGGCTATGTTTTTTCTCAAAGAATGAATAAAAGGTTGGGAAATACTGTTGCAGTATAATAGAGAAAAAATGACCAAACATTTATTCATCTTGTTCCAGTTTTAAAATTAAATAAAATGCAATTTAAAAATATAAATGGCTAATGTGGTCTGAAGGTCACTTAGGTAGGCAATAAATGGGAAAAATTATGTGCTAGAGGGGAAATAATTGCCATTTTTTAAAAATGATGAAAAGCTGACTATTCATTGGAGCCCATAAATTGCTAAAAATTGGACACTTTTAGGGTTGGAGTAGGCATAAGGGCAATGAAACCCTTTCCCAGAGTCCTGATAGCAGAATTGTGGTGTACAATGTGGACGACGAATAAGCTGGTATTTGACTCTTTTCGGGGATGAATCACAACAGAAGAAACAGGTGCCATAGACATTCCCAGGCAGCGTTGGCTGGGGCAGGCAGACACATGGACAAGAGGCAGACACCTGTCTTTGAATCACAGTTTCAAAATTTGTACTCAAAACCTCCTAGAGAGGAAAAGCCATGACATTAAAACCAGAATGTCCTGTGGGCTCCTTCCAGCTTATCACTGATTTAGAGCCTTCAGATGAAGAGATAAACCCAGAAATCTATCTGTCTTCAGTTTCCTGGTCAGGAGGCACAACATGAGTCTTAGGTAAGTTTTAACTTTTGCAAAGGAAGCTTAATGATGATTGGGATTGAAAGATCAAATCATTGCACTAATGTTTGGATTGTGATATAAAGCTAAAGTCTTAGAAGCTAATGCAACATAGATTAATAACAGATTTAAAAATCCATTGTAATAAAGCTGCCATTTCAAGAGAGCACGGGCATATCTATGCTCTAACAACTTATCACCTCCTACCACATTGTCAGTTATCATCCTGCCACGATCCAAGAGCCCTTCAGAATAACAAAAATTTGGAAGAAACAAGTCTTCTCTTCTTACTTCATGTTTTTCTTTTCTCTTTGAAAAGAGTTGTGAATAAAAACACAAAAACAAGAGGACTCTGATGTCAAACTTTCTACTTGGCATGTCAATTTGGGCATCTAAATAAATATATTCAACACTGAGTTCCTTGCTTTCTGCTTTTTAAATTTTTGCCGTCTTCCACATACCTGTTAATGACAACTCTTCTAGCTGATTAGGCCCAAATCCTTGCTTTTAATCTTGACTTTTATTTCATCTACTATATTGAGTTTTTAGTAAAATCCATAGATTTTGACCTTCAAAATATATCCTGAATGTTTCACTTATTAACACCTCCACTGTTTCTCTCCAGTCTAAGCTACCATCGACTCCCACCTGGACTGCTGTATTAGGCTCCTATCTGATCTCCTTGTTTCCATCTTTGCCCACTAAAATCTATTTGCGACAGAGCTGCCAGGTGATCTGTTAAATCATGTCAGATCGTGTTATTCCTCAGCTCAAATTTCACAGGTAGCTTCCACCTGAGAGTAAGAGCAAAAGTTCTTACTATTCACCTGACCCTGCCGCCAGACACATACACACCGTCTCCTAACACTCTCCCCTTAGCTCACCCCAGCCCAGCTCCACCACCTTCCTTGATGTTTCTCAGACTTTCCAGGGAGGGTCTTGTGTCAGGGCCTTTGCCTTTCTGGAATGATCTACCCTCAGATTCCTTCACCGATAGTTCTCCCTCTTCCTTTACACCTTTACTCAAAAGTCATCTTCCTGTCTGCCCTACTTAAAGTTTTATAATCCCCATCTCAGCACCAGCAGGCTCATGGAATTTCATACTTTTTTGTTATACTTTAATCTCTTTCTAACATGTATATGTTTTACCTATTTATCTTATTTCTTCCAGTTTTCCACTACTGGCATGAGGAAAGGAAATTTTGTCTGTTTTATTCACTAGTGTATATCCGTCACCTAGAACTATGCCTGCCACAGAGCAGAGCTTCTTTCAATAATCGTTAAATAAATAAACACATTACGAAGAGATTTCTTTATTAGTTGTGATTCCAAAGTTTGCCTAGTTGATCTAGCAGGGGAGAGTACAGCATTCGGAGATATTTTTTAAAATGATCTTATAATCTTTGATCTGCCTTATCTATGCTCCAGCTCTCTGTAGGGGGCCTTCGCTGTGCATTAATCCAGGGCTTCTGCCAGGCAGACAACTATTTTGATCATATTGGGCTGTGGGTCCTTCCTGAGCCTAATTGCCTTGCTGTATTAGATTCTATTTCACCAGTCAGGGAAACTGGAGTCATTTCAATCTCCAAGTTCCACCCAGAACAATAGCAAAGCACTGTCCCCCAGTCCTACAAGAGGACTAGATTAATTACAGTGCTCAGTTTTCCCAGACTACACTATTTACCATCATTATGTAAAGCAGTCATCTTTATTTCCCAGTGTTTTTTCTTCTGCTGGGGGGGAATTGTGCCTTTGGGTTTTGAAACTGGCTGACGTGCCAAAGTCTTTCATGTGGTTCCTCGTGTCCATCCACTATGACATGCAGTAAACAGAAATTGTCACCCCAGCAAGCACTAGCCGTAAAGAACTCCCTGTGTGTAATTGGAGGATGTGAGGACCACATTTGCATGTTAGAGGAAACAGGAAGAAGCAGTGAGAAGAGCATGGATGCTGTGGAGAGGGTTATCTTTGTGAAATCTGGCAGATAGGCTGTGTTCGAAAGGGAGAAGGAAGCGGATCTGAGAGATTCAGGGACTGGATCGTGTTAGACTGAATACTTATCTAGAATTATCTGGGATGACATAGACAGGGAGTAAAATCTGAATTGCAGTTACAGAGAACAGCAGTGGTCATAGCCAGGAAAACAGTGTCAAGTTCCAAACCTTTCTAGTAAAGGTATAAATGCAAGAACAAAGAGAGTTCAGCCGGGGAACAGTACACAGAAAAGGCAGGGCAGGGAATTTGTAACTGAGAATATGAGTGATGAGAAGGCGATCACTACCTGCTCTTACAAATACCAACATTAGGGAAGCTTATTTACCCTTTTAGTAAGGGCAGAGATTAGCATTCCCTTCCTGGAATTAGGTGGAGAGATGCCACTATTCCCAAAAAACCCTTGCACCAACAACTGAAATTCAATAGCACAGTGGCTGACCTGCAGTGGATACAGAGAGTACAAATCCATTGTAGCTCTGGTAGAGAACCTTTCAAAGAAGGCTACATGACTTCACATGAAGAAAGATGTATCTTTCTTTCCATATTAGGCAGGTTACCAAAAGCTCCCATGACTCTGCCTCCTAAAATCTGAGTAACTTGATTGACCAAAGTATTTTTGCACAAGGAACCAACCAAGAAACATTCTTTGAAGGTACCTGGGGCATTGACGGAGTCTAGGGCCATGACTAGAGATGCATGACTGGATTTTCACCCTATGCCTGACGATTAGTTGTGTGATCTGTGCTTTCAGTTTGCCAAAGAGCATCTTTACCCAGTACCTTGGGAATCAAGTGTAAGAATTGCAAAGCTGCTTCAAGCTTTTTTTTGGCTGTTGAGGTGGACTTGGCATTCAAAGCACTTTGGGTCTGGCAAAAATGGCATCCAGGAGCCCAGGCAGAACAGAGGAGAATACTCACTGCAGATGACCTAAGAGCATGTAACCCATGGGGTGATATGAATGGCATTTAAGTATCTAGTCAATATCATTATAGTAGGGTAACGGTCAACAGAGTGACCTGGTTCAGACTGTGTGTGTCAAGACCCCAGCTCTGCCTTTTAGCCACTACTTGGCCTTGGTTAAGGAGCTATTATTATTATATGAATATATCTGTGAAAGTAATCCAAGCATCAAGTATGAGTTCAACACAAAAAACAGGAAAACTAAGACCATGCTTAGAAGCCAAGGAAGGGTATTGGCAGATATTGAAGATGTGGTTCAATGCTAACCTGAGCTAAATCATGAGATCCGGGTTGATGTATTATTTTTATAAGGTGCCAGTTCTCTATAACTAGGCAAGATGTGACAGCTTAATGAACCCAGAAAGAAGTTGACAGAAAGGATAGTTAATACACACAATCAATAATATATACTAACATAAATTGGGTGTTTACGTATGTGCCAGGACGTATGCTAAGCTAATTATACCAATTCTATGAGATAACTACTATTATTCTTATTTTATGAATGATGAATATTTAAAATGTTAAGTAATTTGCCCAAGGCCTATATCTAGTTGTGAAAGATGCAGAAGAAAAAGCACAGGCCAGTCTGACTAAAAAGCCCATGTTCATAATTACCAGAACACACCACAGCACAACATGGACAGAAGGAGGCAAGTGACAATTGATAGAAGTTTGATCATAAATGTCTCGTCTGTTTTGGTGCTGACAGAAGACAGTCATGAAATGGGCTTCATGTCCCAATAGCTATTATTTTCTTCCTAAAAACCAATCAGAAGCAAGTGTATTATTTGTCAGATTGTTATTAAAGTAAGTTCATTTCTTCTTCTATGTTTCTCATCTGTAAATGAGTATAGATATTCACTTTTGACAGCCATCATTTCTTCTAATATTTTAATATTAGGCAGATATTACGATATAGAAATAGGATATAACCAGGAAAATAATAGGCTAAAAGTTAAAAGCTTTGAGTTGAAGGATGAGTCACCCCTGTAAAAGAGCAGAAATACACAGAAGATATTTTAGAAAAACTAACAAAACCAAATTTCCAGGGGCCTAGCTCCAGTGCGGGAAGAGAGAGCTCCCACTTAAGTAAGAGCATTTTATGGGCGGGAACAAGAAGAGGAGATGGGAGAGGAAAACTGACTGGGCAGACCAAGCTCACTGAAAAGTCATTATTTCAACTACCAACGTATTGTAGCAATTAAGAATGTGGGCTTTGATGTCAGCCACACTTCTTCATATAGTATTGACTTTTAAAGAGTTTCTGGAGGTTATGGAGGGTCCTAAATAATTTCATTATGACATATAAAATTTTATGCTTGTTGGGACAAGGCTAGGACATTTCTTCTCTATAATAGAAACATTCACTAAATCACACAAACACCTAAATATCTTTATAATAACTTTCAACACCAACATTTTACTAGGAGTGTGCTGTTGGCATCTTTTTAGTTATAATTTCCAATAATTATTTGGATTTTCTTTTTCTTTTTTATTTTTTTGACATTGTCTTGCTCTGTCACCCCAGCTAGAATGCAGTGGTGTCATCATAGCTCACTGCAACCTCAAACTGCTGGGCTCCAGTGATCCTCCTGCCTCAGCCTCCCAAGTAGCTACAGGCATGCACCACCATGCCCAGCTAATTTTTCTACTTTTTATAGGGAAAAGGTCTTGCTCTTGCTCAGGCTGGTCTCGAACTCCTGAGCTCAAGCAATCCTCCTGCCTTGACCTCCCAGAATAGATATTTTATGTTTTCATCAAGCCTTTTTGGAGAAGAGTAATAGTCAGTGAAATAGATATTTAGCTAATCTGGTGTACTTCTAAAAGGTGATGTTCATCTTTATCCACGGAGTCAATTAAGTATTCCAATTAATGTTTTGTCTTTTTAAAAATGAGGCAAATGTACATTAACTCCTGT
>CAUYSK010104764.1:0-24980 GCA_963575035.1 Avahi laniger
GGACTACAGGCATGTGCCACCATGCCCAGCTAATTTTTTCTATATATTTTTAGTTGTCCAATTAATTTCTTTGTATTTTTAGTAGAGACGGGGTCTCGCTCTTGCTCAGGCTGGTTTCGAACTCCTGAGCTCAAACAATCCGCCTGCCTTGGCCTCCCAGAGAGCTAGGATTACAGGCGTAAGCCACCGCGCCCAGCCGCCAAAGAATTTTTTAAATTTTATTTTTGGATGGAAAAAACCCAGAGTCAATTGAGAAACTATAAAAAATTATTTTGTAGCTCATACCACAGGTAAAGGAGTAATTTTCTTCCTTTAGAAAAGTCTACTACCAATTCAGAAGATAAAAATAAAGTAATAGAAAAATGAAATAAATCATAAAAGACCATCATTCATAGACAAGAAACTAAAAATATTTTTTAAACTTAGGAAAAGACACTTATCTTCTTTCATAATAAGAAAACGAAAAACACAATTTACACCTATTTGGCAAGCATAAAAAAGTTTGTATCAGTAGTCTTCCTCAGGGTGTGGGGTGACAGGTATTCTCACATATTGCTGGTGATGGTATAAATGGTACAGGCTTGATGGAGAGCAGCTTGGAAATAGTGAATAACAGTAGGCTGCTTAGGATAGAAAAGGTAGTGCTTGAGGGGAGAGAAGCTTGTGCAAAATCCATCCTGCTGTTCCAAGAGCCTGTAACTCCGGCCTCGGGGATAAAACAATTTATCTAGCCTGTTGTCCCCTCTGTATTTATGCAGGAGGTGCAGAGTGGACAAGGGCCGATACAGGGGAAATGGAGGCAGTTTTAATTGAGTTGTAAGTCATAAGAGAGCTGTAAGGCATGTGTGAACTCATGTTGGTTTTTTTTTACTTGGCTTTGCCTTCTTAGGAACTGCCCCTTTTCTAAAGAGGAGCACAAAGGAAAGACTGGTCCACTCTTGCACTTCTCAAAACCATGGCTCAGGTGAGGTAATGGTTCCTCTCTCCTTTCTGAAAGTCTCTGTTTTTTTTCCCTAAGAATATTTGAGTATTTGCCTTTTTTGTCCTAAATCCTCCAGCCTCTCTTGCCCTTCAGGAAACTGATCCCCATCTCTTCCTGTATTGGTCAGATAAGCCTCTATCTTCCACAAATAGTGCTAATTTTAACCAATGTTCGTACATTAAGTGGTTATATCATTCACCCTCTCCTTTCTCACTCTTCTCCCAGAAAGTATGCTGCGACAAAAATGCATTTCCTTGAATTCAGTGAGCATATATTATGAAATAAACCTGTCTCGTGCAGATAAAAAAGATGTAAGGCTTTATCACATCCACACACCTGAGTCGAGATGGAGGTGAAATTGGTAGATTGCTGTTAGTAAGTGCAAGAAATCTTTGTCTTCTGGCTTTGAAGATGGAGATATGATTGGCAGCTTGTAGAGAACTGAGACTCCTGTGTTTCTCCTGTCTGTTCCTTCCATTTTACTCACAGCTGCTAACAATTCCTAAAAATCTGTAGCCTTCAAAGAACATCTTTCTCAGTATATTGATAGTGTTATAGATTAATTCCTATTTTTACATTTCCTCTAATTTTATATTTGGATGCAGAAGTAAATGTATCTGTATATACACCACCATACTGAGCTAGGAGTGTAACTCTTAAATATTCTGCTCTTGGTTTCAAAGACACTGGGCTTTCCTGTTTCATTCAGAATATGTATCTTTAACACTGTTTTTCTCCAGATTCTATATTGGTTCTCTTCTCTTGACAGTCTCCTGTTCCCTATTCATCTTCTACCTCTGTTACTCGAATGATGCTCAAATAATTTAAATTCTAAACCCATGTCTTGAGAGTCAAAACTATACATCCAGCCTCCAACTAGATATCACCACCTACATGTTGCACAGATCCTTCATGCACATGTCCGAGATTTACTTCATTATCTCCTGCCCATCCTGTTCTTTTTTGTTTTTTCCAATCTGGCTATGGTCCCATTCCCTGCCCACCGGTTCACACAGCTAATGTGAGTTCAATGTCTCTCTTTCACTGAAGAACCATTTAGAGGCAAATCCTGTTTCTCATACCACAGATCCCTCCATCTCCACTGAAACCATCTTTATTTGGGTGGCGCTTTCATAGTGCTCACTTGTCTTCCCATTTAACACCTTCACTTCTTTTCCAGTTCTCCAGGTGCTCACCCGGTGCTTGTTTACCCCTTTGTGTTTCTTGGGCTTTTTTGTTTAACTTTTTATTGTGGTAAAATATATATAACAGTTGCCTCTTTTAGAATTTCATATAAATAGAATTATAGAATATGTACTTTTTGGGGGGGTTGGTGTATTTAACTCAACATAATGTTTTCGAAATTCATTCATAGTTGTTCTTTATGTCAGTACATCCCTTGTATTGCTGAGTAGTAGCAGTAGTCTAGTTTATGAATGTACCACAATTTGTTATCCATCACCTTTTGATAGACATTTACTTTTTTTTTTCCCGTTTTTGACTATTATGAATGAAGATCCTGTGAACATTTGTGTAGAAATCTTTTCATGGCCTTACATTTTCATTTCTTTGGGGTAAATACCTAGATTTGGAATTTGTGCGTTGTATAAAAAATGTATGTTTAACTTTATTAGAAACTGCCAAACTCTTATGCAAAGCTGTTGTGTCATTTTATATTCCCTCCATGAATGTATGAGAGTTCTGGTAGCTCCATATCCTCACCAACACTTGGTATGGTTGCTTTTTATTTTTTCTCCAACGGGTTCTCACTCTTTTGCCCAGGCTAGCGTGACCATAGCTCACTGGAACCTTGACATCCTGGGCTTAAGTAATCCTTCCACCTCAGTCTCCCAAGTAGCTAGGATTTCAGCTGCATGCCATTGTGCCCAGCTAATTTTTAAATTTTTTTTGTAGAGATGGGGGCTCTCTATGTTGCCCAGGCTGGTCTTGAACTCCTGGCCTCTAATGATCCTCCCACCTTGGCCACTACACCTGGCCTGATTTTTTATTTTTTATTTTCTTAACGGTATCTTTCAGAGCTGAAGTTTTTAATTTTATGAAATCCAATTTATCTGGTTTTTAAAATTTTATGATTCATGCTTTTTGTGTTCTACCTCAGAAATCTTTACATACCCCACAGTTGTATTTGATATTTTGTTTACTATATAAGTGTTGTGGTTTTAGATTTTCTGTAAATATAACATCCATTTTGATTTTATTGTGTGCTATAAGGTAAGAGTTGAAGTTCCTTTTTTTTTTTTTTTTTTTTTTTTAATAAATACCCAGTTTTTCCAGAGTCATTGTAAAAAGATGTCCTTTCTCCATTGAATTATCCTGGAGCCTTTGTTGACAATTGACCATATATGTGTAGGTGTATTTCTGTAGTCTGTTCAATTGGTCTATATATTTCTTTCCTTTCACCAATATCATATAGTCTTGATTAATGTAGACTTACAGTAAGTCCTGAAATCAAATAATGTGAATCTTCCAACTTTGTCTGTTTCAAACTTGTTTTTGATATTCTCACCGTTTTACACGGCCATACAATTACAGAATCAATTTGTCACGTCAGTCTCTACAAAAACACCTGAATTGTGGTTGGGTTTTGAAGACTTCATAGATCAGTTGGTGATAATTGATATGTTAATAATAACACATCTTCCAATCTATGGATATGGTATATCTCCCCACTTATTTAGGTCTTTTAAATTTCTCTCAGCAGTATTTTATAATTTTCAGTGTATGGATCCTTCAAATATTTTGTTAATTTTATTGCTTAATTTCACTTTCAGTTGTTTGTTAGTATATGAAAATAAAAATGGTTTTTGAATTTTGGTGTTTTATGCTGTGACCTAGCCAGATTCAGTTATTTCCTAGTACCTTATTTTGTAGATCCTCAGTCCTTTCTTCGAATATGGTCATGTCATCTGTAAATACAATTGCCTTCTTCCTTTCCAACCTGTAGGATTTTATTTCTTTTTCATTCTTTATGCACTGTCTAGGACCTTCCATACAGTGTCGAATAGAATTGCTAAGAGTAGACAGCCTTGTCTTGCTCCTGATCTTATGGGGAAAACAGTCTTTCACTGTTAAATGTGGTATTAACTGTCTTTTATAGTTGCATGTCATCAGGTTGAGGAAATTCTTACTCAGTTTGCTAAGATTTGGTAATATTTTTTGGTATTGGTATTCATCATGGGTAGTGGTCCATAATTTTCTTTTAATGTATTTTTCTGGTTTAGGTTACAGTACAAAATTCACCTCATAAAACCAGTTGGAAAGTATTACCCAGTTTTCTGTTTTCCAAAAAGAGTGACTACAGTATTCTCATTAATTCTTAAATGTTTGATAGATTTTTACTTCGAAGTCTTCTGGGCCTGAAAAAAAAATCTTTGTGGAAACTTTTTAAATTGTAAATCAGTATCTTTAGTAGTTTAAGGTTTTCAGACTTTCTTTTTCTTTTGGTAATTGATATTTTTCTCTTTTTTTTTTTTGTAATTCATCTTTTTCAAGTGCAATGTTCATTTCATTCATATTATCTAATTTTGCCTTTAGTTTCTTTAGAATCTTCCCTTGTTATCCACTTAATGTACGTAGTATCTAATAGTGGTCAGTTTTTATATTGTCGTTTATTTCTGGATCCATCTAAGTAGAAGTTTTCACTTTTAGTGATAATTTTCAAGGAGTTGGCTTCAGGTTTTGTTGACTTTCCTTATTATTTATTCTTTTTTTTTTTTTTTAATTTAGACACAGAGTCTCACTATGTTGCCGAGGTTGAACTTGAAAGCCTGGGTTCAAGCTGTCCTCCCAGCCTGCCTTCTCAGTTGATTTTTGCTTTTTCTTTATTATTTTCTTCTATTTGCTTTGAGTTTAATTTGTTCTTTTTTTAAGCTTTGTGAAATAGAAGTTGGAATTATCGATATTATAGGTTTCTTGTTTTGTAATAGAAGCATTTAAAGTTATAAGTTTCTCTCACAGCCTGCTTTAATTGCATCTGCAGGTTTTGATCTATTTTTATTTAGTTCAGAATATTTTATGAAAATTTCCTTTTTTTATTATTCTTTGACCCAAAATACTTAAAAGAGTATTGTTTAATTTTTGAACATTTGGGGCTTATCCAAGTATCTTATCTTTATTGATATCTAATGTAGTTCCATTGTTTTCAGAGAATATATTCCATATGGATTTGTGTTTAATCTCTTTTTTTTTATTTTGAGACAGAGTCTCACTGTGTTGCCTGGGCTAGAGTGAGTGCCATGCCGTCAGCCTAGCTCACAGCAACCTCAAACTCCTGGGCTTAAGCAATCCTTCTGCCTCAGCCTCCCGAGTAGCTGGGACTACAGGCATGCGCCACCATGCCCGGCTAATTTCTTTCTATTATTTTTAGTAGAGACAGGGTCTCGCTCTTGCTCAGGCTGGTCTCAAACTCCTGAGCTCAAACGATCCACCCACCTCGACCTCTCAGAGTGCTAGGATTAGAGGTGTGAGCCACGGCGCCCAGCCTTAATCTCTTAAAACTTATTTATGTTCTGTCTTTGTGAACAGTTCATTTGCTCTTGAAAGGAATGTGTATTGTGAAATTATTGAATGTGGTTTTCTGTAAATGGCAAATGGGTTTATTAGATGGTTGATCATATTCTTTAGATATTCTAGATATTTACAAATTTTTCCTCCTTTGAGTCTTTCAGTTACTGATAAATATATTAACATCAACAATGATTTTGGACTCTGTTATTAGCTGCCTATACATTTGTGATTGTAACATTTTCCTGATGTATTTACTCTTATTATTGTGAAATGTCCTCCTCTAGTAGTAATACTCCTCAACTTGAAATCCATTTTGTCTGGTTTTACTATAGTCACTTCAGCTTTCCCATGCTTAGTATTTATGTATTTATATTTGTCTTTGGTATTTAAAATATGTCTTTTGTAGACCGAATACATGTCTTGCTTTTTTAGACATTCTGATAATCTCTGCCTTCTTATTGGAGTGCTTAGTCCACTTACATTTAATTTTTTTTTTCTTTTTTTTTGAGACAGTCTGGGCTAGAGTGCTGTGGGGTCAGCCTAGCTCACAGCAACCTCAAACTTCTGGGCTCAAGCGATCCTCCTGCCTCAGCCTCCCGAGTAGCTGGGACTACAGGCATGCGCCACCATGCCCGCCTAATTTTTTCTATATATATATATTTTTAGTTGTCCAGATCATTTCTTTCTATTTTTTAGTAGAGATGGGGTCTCACTCTTATTCAGGCTGGTCTCGAACTCCTGACCTTTAGCAATCCACCCATTTCGGCCTCCCAGAGTGCTAGGATTACAGGCGTGAGCCACCGCGCCTGGCCAGTCCACTTACATTTAATTCAGTTAAAGGCATAGTTGTATTTAGGGCAGTCATTTTGCTAATTGTTACCTGATTGCCTAACCTGTTTGTTTTTTCCTTTTAAATGAACTATTTTTTAGAGCAGTTTTAGGTTCACAGCAAAATTGAGCAGAAAATACAGAAAGTTCTCATATATTCCCTGCACATATATGCACAGCCTCTCTAACTATCAACATCCTGCACCGGAGTGGTACATTTGTTACAATCACTGAACCTACATTGACACATCATTATCTCCCACCAAAGTCCATAGTTTACATTGTAGTTCACTCTTGATATTGTTACAGTCTGTGGGTTTTGACAAATATATAATGACATGTGTCTACCACTATAGTATCTTATAGAATGGTTTCACTGCCCTAAAATCCTCTTTCCTCTGCCTGTTCATCCCTCCCCCGCCTAAGCCCTGACAACCACTAATCTTTTTACTGTCTCCAAAGTTTTGCCTTTTTCAGAACGTCCAGCTGGAATCTGGAGGGCTGCAGTACACAGCCTTTTCAGATTGGCTTCTTTCACTTAGTAATGTGCATTTAGGTTCTTCCTAACCTGTTTGTGTTTTTCTGTTCCTACATTATAATGTGTTTACTTTTTTTTTTTTTGTGGTTGCTCTAGGATTACAGTATACATCTTTAATTTATGGTTTTCTTAGGGTTAATATTAAATTACTTAAGGTAAAATACATCAATATTGTTGGCTGGGTGCAATGGCTCACACCTGTAATCCTAGCACTCTGGGAGGCCAAGGCAAGAGGATCGCTTGAGGCCAGGAGTTTGAGACTAACCTGAGCAAGAACAAGACTACATCTCTACCAAAATTAGAAAAAATTAGCTGGGCGTGGTGGCACACACTGTGGTGCCAGCTACTTGGGAGGCTGAGGCAGGAGGATCACTTGAGCCCAGGAGTTTGAGGCTGCAGTGAGCTTATGATCACAGCACTGTACTCTACCCAAGATGACAGAATGAGACTCTGTCTTAAAAAAAAAAAAATTCATATTGGAACATTATAATTTAATTTACTGACACCCCTCCATCTTTTGTTTTTATGTTTGCCATTATGTGATATTTATGTTTGTAACAAATTTTATTAAAATGTTTACTTTAAACCAAAGGTCTACAACACACAGGCCAAATCCTGCCTGCTTCCTGTTTTTGTAAAGACCGTGAACTAAGAATGGTTTTGTATTTGAAAAAATGTAAGAGAAAAATATTTCCGACATACGAAAATTTTATGAAATTCCAATTTTAGTGTCCATACATAAGTTTTATTGAAACACAGCTTTGCTCATCATTTACATATTGTCAATGGCTACTTTGCTGCTAAAATAGCAGAAGATATTTATCAACTGCTGCTTGAAACAGTCATCTCTTTTAGAGAAGGAAAAGAATGAATATAGTCTCTTATGTATAACTTTTCTTATCATCTTCATTCTTTCCTTGATCTCAGTTATCATCTGGTGTTATTTTTACCTTCCACCTGAAGAATTTCCTTTATTAATGTTTTTGTTGGTGCAGTTCTGCTAGTGATGAATTCTCTCAGGTTTTATCTGAAAATATGTTGCTTTTATTTTTAATAAATAGTATTGCTGAATATAGAATTCTTGATTGGTGTTATCTTTGGCTTTTAGTAGTTTGATTAGGTTGTGGCTAAGGGTGGTTCTCTTTGGTTTTTATCCTTTTAGAGTTCATTAAGCTCTTTGAATATGTAAGTTAAAAGTTTCTGCTAAGAAAAGTTTTTTGCTAAGTTTGGATCTGGTAAGCCAGTATTTCCTTAAAATTTATTCATACCCTTTCTTTTTTCCTCCCCATTCTGGAACTCCAGTTATGTTGTGTCGGATTACTTTGAAATTCATCCACAGGTCTTTGTGAGTCTGTTCATTTTTCTTTATTTTTACTTCCTCTTTATATTTCTGCTCTGCTATTGAGCTTATCTACTGAATATTTCATTTATTTCTAGCTCTAGAATTTTCATTTGGTGCATTTTGCATTTTATAGTTTGCATTTTGAGATTCTACTCCAGGTTTCCCATTATTTCTTTGAACACATTTAGAACAGCTGGTTTGAAGCCTTTTTTGGCAAAATCCAACATCAGGGCTCACTAGGAATTAGTTTCTATGACTGTCTTTTTGTGACTATGGGTCATTTCTCCCACACCCTTTTTGTTTTGTTTGCATATCTAATAATTTTTGCTGGAAAGCCGGGCACCATAAATAATAATCTGAATTCTGTTATTATGTCTGTTGCATTCTTAGGATTATTGGGTTTTTTTAGTAGGCAGTTAGCTTGTTTGGAATCAGATCTCTAACTTTGTCTCCCCTGTCATTGTGAAGCAGCTAATATAGCCCCTTGATTCTTTAAGCTTCTAGTTGCTACTGTTTACCCTAGCCTCCTGCGGGCAGATAGGTTGTCCCTTGTTCTTGTACTTTAGTTCTCAATCAAGGACTTGGTGAGTGTGTATACTTAGACTTTGAGGTTTACTTCCTGCAATTCTCTTGCGTCTAGAGTTTTACCCCCCTACACTTCTTGCTGCTTCGTCAGCCCCGGGCTCTGACACCTCAGTCCAGTAAGGCTTCAATTTTCCTCTGCTTGAGCTATGAACAGTTTGTAGAATGCTGTCAGTCAAAAAGCAGAAGCCTTAGAATCTCACTAGGTGCACTTCGTTTTTCAAGACTTTCTTCTGGTTTCTTTTTGCCTGCTTTTCGCTAAGCCCTCTCTGTGATCTCTCCAACACAGGCATATTTTATCAACCAGGGTTTTTAAAATAAGAGTTTATATTCATATTTCTAGTCTCATCCTTTGTGTAGTTCTCTTGCTGCCAGAATTTACCCAAATTTCCAGCTCATCTGCCAGCTCTAAATTCTATGCTTTGTCACCTTTGAGGAAGTAAATGGTGGTTCTGTGCTGCAAAACGTATGGGGTTTCAGGTTCTCTGATGCAGAAAAGCCACAAAATTAGCAATTCTTACACCTTGCAGTTGCCGTCCTTCAAGGGTAAGCTCTTGTCCAATTTTTGCCTGCTTTGTCACTTTCCAGTGCCTTCCATTAGTTTTGTATTATATATTGTGTCCAGATTTTATAATTATTGTCTGAGGGAGTGTTTTCTTGACCATTTCAGTCTGTTATTGCTGGATGCTGAAAATCCTACCATGTATTTTAAAACCATTTTCTTCCTATGTAACATATTCATCTTGAAGGGGAAACAATTTATCCCTTAGTGAAGCCTAAGAAATTGTTATAAGCTGTATCTTGTCTATGTTCTACCTGTAATACCTTCTTGCAGATTTGTGTTTACACATACTTTCTTGCAAGTATATGTTACATGTCTGTGGGGTGTGTTTTGTTTGTTTTGGCATCTTAGTAAACTAATAGGTGTTTGGGCATAAAGTAATTTCACAGTAAATATTTTCAGAATGTTATTTAAAAATTCAGTGACAGGTATTTCTGCCTTGATATTTGTTTCCCCCACAATGTAAATCATAAAACAGGGAAAATGATTATCTTTCTTAACAAGTTTTTATATGAATGCCACAAAGGAACAGGGTCAAAAGTAGTCCCCAATATCTAGTCTACCTACCCTGATTATAGTTCCATCCATTTCAGGGATCAGTGTCATTCAAAGATGTGACTGTGGACTTCACTCAGGAGGAATGGCAGCACCTGGATCCTGCTCAGAAGACTCTATATATGGATGTGATGTTGGAAAACTATTGCCACCTCATCTCTGTCGGTAAGAAAAACTTTGGAAACTTTCAATACAGGTGTTTCCTCTCCTATTGCCTAAAGTAGGTATAGTCTTGAATTTCAGGGGTAAGAGGTGATGAATTTCTTTTGGTTGGCAGAAAGATTATATTCTTCACTTACCCACTTCAAAGTGCTAAGTTTATTACACAATTGAGTGTCTCAGTTTGCAGTACTGAACCATGCACCTTACTTGTTTTTCAATGGTGTTAAAGCATAACAAACTTAAGTCTTATTTTCCTTTAACAGGGTGTCACATGACCAAACCTGATGTCATCCTCAAGTTGGAGCAAGGAGAAGAGCCATGGGCATCATTTGCAGGTCTTACCTGCTTAGGTGAGTTTCTGACTCCCAAGCAGATGAAATCTAGTGGAAAGTTCATTTAAAGGGGTCAGGTGGTGGGTGGTCTACCTTTGAAATATTTTAGGAGTGTCTTTAAAGTCTTCTGATCTTTGAAATGGCCTTCATGTCCATAAAACTTAAAACCAGACTATTAAATACCACTCTCTCCAAATATATTCTTTCCTAGTTTGCTTGATGTTATCAAAGATATTTGCCACTCTTAACTTATTCAAAATGTGCTATAAACCTTCTTTCTTTTAGATCTTTTTTTTATTTGTATCTCTTTTTATAGCATTCTCAGTCCTTGCTATTGCGATAGTTTTTTTTTTTCTTTCAGGCATTCTTAAATCTGTCTTTAAAAAAGAAAATTCTCGGTTAATGTTCCTGTCCTTAGTTACTTACCATTTCTTTTTTAACCTTTCCTTCATAATACCTCAGATTTGTTTTCTGTGCTAAGTCTAATTTCCCATTCTCACCACAAATCTAGCTGTTAATTTTAAAACTCACTTGCCCCAGCCTAGACTGGTAACTCCAGACTCACCAGTTTCTTCTATTATACCTTTGTGGTTCATTTTATATGATCATTGTTTCTGAAATTATTACCTGGTTTGGATAAAACAACAGTAACTCATTTTTATTCTGATTCATTAAATGCTTATTTACAATTGGGTCTCTTTTCTTCACCACTGTAACTATATTGCCTGAACAATGCCTGACACGTAATAGTTACACAGATTTTACTTTTTCAAATAAATTTATGTTGTTTCACTGGACTCTCGGTCTTATTTCTCTAATTTGTCTGCAAGTGATCTGCCTTTAAATTACAATAATCCTACCTATTCTCAGACCTTAAGCTCTTTGTTATATATAGATGGCTCTAATATCAACAAACTCAGTGTATTTTACCTGCCTTTACTGTAGTTCTTAAGAAGTACTGCAGTCTGTCACCTCACCTATTTTGTGATATTGTGTCAGAAATGAAAATCACTCATATTCCCAGCTCTTACATTCTTTCCGAGTATCTATCTGTTTCTAAATTATTTTATTCCTGCCATGAAGTCAGCTTGATTCTTTTGTCTCTGTTATCATTTCTTATGGGTCTTTTTACAATTTGTGTTATGTTTATCAGCCTGTGAGATATATTGATATCCTCTCATACTTTCATTTCTCACTGACACCATACAAAATGACAACTAACTTATTTCATGTCTTCATTATAACTTTTGTCCTAATTCAGTGTATATTGTCACTTTCCCAACAAGATATACCATCACTTGTTCCTTATTTTTTATTACTTATTATATGAAATTAGAATTCCTTTTCTTTCAGAGACTATCACAATAAGCCCTCATCTGGTCTTTTCAACTTTGTCTTGGACAAAATTCTTGCTAATTTACACTTGACATAGTCTCCTAAATGGTCTCCATAAATTTTGTCATCACCTAGGTACTTTTCATTATGTTGTGTTCTCCCTTCCATGTACTATGTATCTTTTCGGTCTCAAGATTTCTCCATAAACTGTTCCTTGATTACTTTCACATCGTATCTAACTTTCTTTTTTCTGAATTTCTGTGCTACCTATTAACTGTAACACACACACACACAAAACTCTTAAAAACAATTATGTAATTTGATGCCTGATTGTATAAGGTTTATGCTTAAGGATTCTTTCCCTAAAGATAAGATGCCCTTTGAATCTTTATCACTGTATGTAACATGTTAGGTATTAAGTAGTTACTACTTTAATTGTTTGTGGAGCTATGTAGGGGAGGAAAGAATGTACTGGTAATTTCCTCTGTCAGCTCAGACTGTGGCCCTGTAGATTTTTTTTTTTAAGAGATGAGGTCTTGCTCTTTTGCCTGGGAGGACTTGAATTCCTTGGTTCAACTAATCTTCCTGCATAAGCCTCCCAAGTAGCTGGGACTACAGCTGCACACCTGTGGCCCTGTAGATTCTGTTTAAAGTGGTTGGATTTTGCCAAATACCACATAACCATGATACACAGTGATAATGTAGACTTATAAGCATTTAAAGAAGGTAAATCAATAAAATATTCCTTTCTATGAGAAAGGATTACTATCACATCTGCATTTTTTTTCCTTAAATAAAGCTCTAGAATAGAACATCTGTATTTTTTAATGAAATATTTATGTCAGAGTGCAAGATTGTTAAAAATTTCTTAAAATGTTTTTTCTAGACCATATTTATGTTCAGATTTTAAAGAAACAGAGCTTAAAGTGGTGGAAATATGTGAAGGGTATTTGAGATCATGGATGGTAGGATTTTCTTGAAGATTCTCTAAATATGAGTAGAAATACGATGTAAAGAACATTAGCACAGGCTTGTCATTAGGAATAAGTAAGGTATTTATAGGGCAATAAATACAAGGTCTGACTGAGGCTAAAATTAATTGTTATGGGCGAGATTTGTCAGCTATGTGGACAACCCTAAAAACTTGTGTGAATATAAAAATTGAATCTAGATGATGTAAAAGTTTTTAATAGGAGAAATTCCTTGTATGTGTTAGTAGGGGGCATAATGAACTCAAGGAAGAAGTAGAGTTTTGAGCCTAGCTTTAACATTGTTCCATTAGACGTGGATGATTACAAGGTAACTAAAGTCAGAAATAACTATTAGTTTATAAGAGAAATGAAGGATCACATTAATGAATTGAGCAATCTGGTCTGCCGTACGAAAAATTGGGGTGAAGGAATGTTACTGCATTGAGGAGAGACAAGCCAGTCTTTTCCTTAAACATGAAAAAGTAAGTCAGCACCTGAACAGAAGAATAGTTATAATTGATGGTCATGAGAGTTTTGTTATTGAACAATTTCAAAAGAATTGATTTACCAGCAGTCAGAATAGAGCAATTGAATATATTCTGATCTGTTTTAAAGTTCCTGTTGGAAGTATTTTCCTAATTCTCCCCTCAGAAGAGAAAATGATTCCCAGGCATATGGAGGATTAGAGCATAGACTATAGGATTGTTTTTCTAAATATTAGAAAATTAATTGATACATGAAGAATTTAGTGTGTGAAACAACTGGAAGTATTTTACCACAGTAATCTAGGGGGGCATGTGTAAAGGTATAGGCAATTGGTATTCTCCAAAAGTAATCTTTCATCTGATATTTTCCCTGAATAAACATTTCTACTAATTTTTCTTGTCCATTCTACTTACAGTTTAATGCGTTTGATAGGTTCACTTCATTGTTTCTGAATTTACTTATCTAACCATCAATCCTTTCATCATTCTTTGACTTCTCAGTTTGTTTCACTTTCTCTATAAAGTTCTTATGCAAAGGGCAAGAGGTATTAGTAATGTTTATTGCTTATTTTTTCATCCTTTTCTACACTGAAGCCATTTTTGTTAAGGTTCTATGTTTCTTTAATCCAGACGGCGGGTAATTTTTCCTGAGTTTCTTTTGGCCTCATATGGTAGATTATAGTAAAATTCCTTTCCATAACAAATGTGGGAAGAGTCATATATTGTTATTAATTATATTCTTTTCTAGAAGAAAACTGGAAAGCTGAAGACTTTCTGGTGAAATTCAGGGAACACCAAGATAAGTATTTTAGATCGGTTGTACGTATCAACCACAAAAAACTGGTTAATGAGAAGAATAATGTATATGAAAAGACATTTACTCTAGGCAAAAACCCTGTTAATTCAAAAAATCTACCTCCTGAATATGACACCCATGGAAAGATTTTGAAAAATGTTTCAGAATTAATCATCAGTAATCTAAATCCTGCAAGAAAGAGACTTAGTGAGTATAATGGATATGGGAAATCACTCCTCAGTACTAAGCAAGAGACAGCTCTTCCTGGAGTCAAATCCCATAATCAAAGTGGCAGGGCTTTTAGTCATAATGAAGTGCTTATGCAGTATCAGAAAATGGAAACTCCAGCGCAGTCATTTGGATATAATGACTGTGAAAAATCATTCCTTAAAAGAGGAGGCTTAATTACACATAATAGAACTTACAGAGGGGAAAACCCATCTGTATATAATAAAAAGAGAAGAGCAACCAATATTGAAAAAAAACATACCTGCAATGAATGTGGGAAATCATTTTGCAGGAAGTCAGTATTGATCCTGCATCAGGGAATTCACACAGAGGAAAAACCCTATCAATGTCTTCAATGTGGAAATGCATTTAGAAGGAAGTCATATCTCATTGATCATCAAAGAACCCACACAGGAGAGAAACCCTTTGTTTGTAATGAATGTGGTAAGTCCTTCCGCCTCAAGACAGCCCTCACTGACCATCAGAGAACACACACAGGGGAAAAATCATATGAATGTCTGCAATGTAGGAATGCTTTCAGATTGAAGTCACATCTCATTCGTCATCAGAGAACTCACACAGGAGAGAAACCATATGTTTGTAATGACTGTGGGAAGTCCTTCCGCCAGAAGACAACACTCTCTTTACATCAGAGAATTCATACAGGGGAGAAACCCTATATTTGTAAAGAATGTGGAAAATCCTTTCACCAGAAGGCAAACCTTACTGTACATCAGAGAACTCATACAGGGGAAAAGCCCTATATTTGTAACGAATGTGGAAAATCCTTCTCCCAGAAGACAACCCTTGCTCTTCACGAGAAAACCCATAATGAGGAGAAACCGTATATTTGTAATGAATGTGGGAAGTCCTTCCGCCAGAAAACCACCCTCGTAGCACATCAGAGAACACATACAGGGGAGAAATCTTATGAATGTCCTCATTGTGGGAAGGCCTTTAGAATGAAGTCATATCTCATAGATCATCACAGAACTCACACAGGAGAGAAACCATATGAATGTAATGAATGTGGGAAATCATTCAGTCAGAAAACAAATCTCAATCTACATCAGAGAATTCATACAGGGGAGAAACCTTATATCTGTAACGAATGTGGGAAGTCCTTTCGCCAGAAAGCAACCCTCACGGTACATCAGAAAATACATACAGGGCAGAAATCCTATGAATGTCCTCAGTGTGGGAAAGCCTTTAGCAGGAAGTCATATCTCATTCATCATCAAAGAACTCATACAGGAGAGAAACCGTATAAATGTAACGAATGTGGGAAGTGCTTCCGCCAGAAGACAAATCTCATTGTACATCAGCGAACTCACACAGGAGAGAAGCCCTATGTTTGTAATGAGTGTGGTAAGTCCTTCAGTTATAAGAGAAACCTCATTGTCCATCAAAGAACTCACAAGGGAGAAAACGTAGAAATACAATAAATGGTGTGATTTCTTTGTGAACCCTTTCCAAATTATTGTAAACCTTTAGTTTTAAAAAGAAAAGCATGCTTAAACAGGTTAATGTAATTTTAATCACAAATGTAATAATAGTTATTAAATGGAAGTACCAAAACACATAACTATTTCTCTAATGTTTACTAGCATATAAAATGGATGTTATCATTATTATTGAACTCTATCAGATACAAAGCTAACTTTTAAAGTTTTCAGCTGCTCCTGCTGACTCAAATAGTTTATTTTAAAAAATACATAATATGTGCAGAGGCAAGATATAAAACAATTGTAAGCATCAATCTCTATAAGAGAGAACATATCTATGAACAGTATTTCTCCTTCCACTCTGTGTAATACAAAGCAGTTAGTTGCTACTTCCATAAAGATTACTACTTTCCTAGCCTATAATGTCATAAAGTAGTTTTTGCATGTTTTTAAACTTTATATTTTTTATTATACATCATGAATTCTTTTGTCTTAGTGAACATTTTTAAGATTTGTACATTATTGCATGTGGCAGTAGTGTATTTTCATTTTGTCTACTATTCCATTTTAAGAATATACTGCTATTTATCCTATTGATGGATATTTGTATTTTTTATAATTTTGTGTTATAATAAATATACTGCTATAAGTATTCTTGTTTATGTCTTTTGGGGGTATTTGTATGTATTTCTGTTGATTTTATACCTAAGACTGGAATTATTCAGTCCAAGGTGTATATAAGTTTTTTCAGCTTTGGTAGGTAGTGCATCTCAGACCTTTCTCAACATTAGATGATTCATTTTGGACAGAAACAGATCTAACTAATCAATGTGGAAAGGTCTTTAATAGTCATTCAAACTGAAGAATTCCTACGAAAAAGGAAACTTATAATTTGATAATTGTGAGAAGGCTGTTAGTCATGGATATATGAATACAATAAATGTGGAAAGGCCTTCAGCTGTCACTCAACCCTTACAAAACACAAGACCAGAGAATTCGTATTGGAGGGAAATCCTATAGTTGTCATAATTTTGGGGGTATTTTAGCCATTGCTTACGTCTTACTCAACATCAAAGAATTAGAATTTATATAGAGAAAGGGATATTAATAAGGGAAATTGATGAGTAAAATGTGAAAGTACTCAAGTAGGGAGAATTATGAAAAATAATTCATATAAAATAAGCCTTCCATACCTTAATCTGTCTCACAGACAAAGGTTTCTGAAAATCCCAAATAAAAAAGATTACTAGAGACATTTTGAAGTTTGAGAATTGGAAAGCTGCTAAGACAGTAACTTCCATGGCATCTTTTCTGTGAAAATAGTAAGCTCAGCAGCCACTTGAACAGTTTTATTTTAAAGGCCCTTCTTGGGAAAGATTACTTACACCAACATTTAGTATATATGTGAAATCATTACATGTAACAAAACTCAGTAGGAATTTAAATTCAGTTTTTCAAACAGTTTAGAACTGTAAAGCCATGTCTGAATAAGCAGTTGGATAGTTTGTGGTTCAAGTATCTGACATTAAAAATATTAAGCAGGCCAGGGGCCTATAGAAAGGGACAGCTATTGCCAATCAGTAGTAAATGGAAACATGCTTGTCAGTCCTGATCTTGCAGGTAATTTCAGAGCAAAAAAATCTAGGTGATGAAAAAAACCAAAAATTTAGACTTGAAGGGGGTATAATATCAAATACATAATACCTTGTTTAGACAGAACTTCATTAAATTTAGCCTTAATAATTTGTATTTATGCTTAAAGATTTTTTAACAGTACAGGCAGGATAAACAGAATAAAGTAACTAGAACAAGTAGATGAGGTTGCATTTATATTTAGAACCATGAGAACCTAGGGATTTTCATTTGAAAGTAAGAGTTTCTTGTAGGTGAATAAATACTATTATACACTAACAGTGGAGACTAGCAAAAGAATTATACTCATGAACAAGTATGCAAGCCTACGTCATTTTCCTAGGTGTTTAGCCTGGGTCTAACTCTGTGATCCCCAACTTCCAGGCTATGGCCCAGTTACAGGTCTGTGGCCTGTTAGGAAATGGGCCGCATATCACCACCTGAGGTCCACACCATCTCCCCCCGACCCACAACACCCAAACTCCTCACAGTCTGTGGAAAAATTGTCTTCCATGAAACTGGTCCATGGTGCCAAAAAGGTTGGGGATCACTGGCCTAACTTGTTGCTTATTCTAGCCTTAATCCATTAAAGACTGTGTAATATGTGAGTCATATTCTCTTGGACTTTCTACTCTTCCTTATTTTTGCTTTCCCAGACATTTCAGTGGCTGCCATGAAAATAAAAAGTATCTGTGGTATCTGTATGTGTTGTCCTGTCTCCTGATTTACTGAGTATGTCATGAAATAGCCATATTTTGTTTCTGGTGGGACATTGTATCCATATGCCTTTATTTTTATACATAGTACATATATTCATGTTTTATAGATCTTGAGTATGAAGAACTAGAATGCATGGTGTACCAATGGGCAGTTTTTAAATAGCCAGACTTTGAAAGTACAGTTACGAACCCAGAGATGATTCAGGGTGTTTTCTTATCTAACGTAACACCCAGTATAGGTTATATAAACAACTCAGGAAAGATTTGCATAGTAATCATTGGACATCTCTCCATATTTATGCTTACAGTTTTGTGTTTGTTTTTTAGCTGATCCTACTTTGTTGATATCATAGTTTTAACATGTTCTTTGCATGAAGAAATTACGAAGTAGTTTCTTAGGAAACTTCCTATGGCTGCATCATATGGTAATTCTACATTTAATTTTTTGAGGAATCTCCATTCTGTTTTCCACAAAGGCTTCACCATTTTGCATTCCCAGTGGCTATGCACAAAAGTTCATATTTCTCCACATGCTTGCCATCATTTACCTTCCATTAAAAACATTTTTTATTATAGTCATACTAGTGGATCTCAAGTGGTATCTCATTGTGATTTTGATTTGCATTTCCCTAATGATCAATACTCTAGGTCCCCTTCATTCCTGAAGAATATTTTTGCTGGAAATAGGATTTGGGATTAAGAGTTCTTTCATTCAGCACTTAAAAGGTATGTCTCTTTTTTCTGGCCATGTTTTCTTCTGAGAAATCTGTTTTAGTTTTGTTCATCTAAAACTAAAGTGTTGTTTCTCTCTTGCTACTTTCAAGGTTTTTATTTTGTTTAGTTTTCAGAAGTTCGAGTACGATGTGTTGTGGTTTTGCATTTTGGGGGGTGGGAAGAAAGTTAACCCTATTTGAAATTTACTCAGCTTCTTGAATCTGTCTTTTGCCAAATTTGGGAAATGTTCAGCTTTTATTTCTTTGAGTACTTTTTCAGCCCTGTCTTCTTTTTCCTGTCCTTCCAGGATTTCAATGACATGAATGTTAGATCTTGTGTTACAGTGTAACAGGTTCCTCATTCTTTTCATTTTTTTCAGTCTATGTTGTCTCTTGTTCAGATTGGATAATTTCTATTGTTTTGTATTATAGTTCACTGATTCTTTCCTCCGACTCCTCTATTTCTGCTCTTTGTCCGTCCATTGAGTTTATTTCAGTTATATTTTTCAATTCTATACTTTCAATTTAGTTATTTTGTATATGTTCTAATTCTTTTCTGGGCTTCCTATTTGTTGAGAATTTGCATTTCATTTGTTTCAGGTGTGTTTGTGATTGTTCAAGCACTTTTATGATGTCCGCATTATATATTTGTCAGATAATTCTGACATCTCTGTCATCTCCATGCTCTTTTGTTTTTTTTTTCCATTCATTTAGAGATTTTCCTAGTTAACATGATTGATTTTTAAGTTGGAATGTGGAACTTTGTCTATTATGTTACGAGATTCTAGATCTTATTTAAACTTTGTTTCTCTAACACCACTCTGGCATCGGGGTGGGGGGCTGCCATTTTGCTGTGTCACATAGTATGTAGAAACCCAGGTTTCCCACTCACGCTCCACTGACACCTCAGAAGGGGGGATCCTCCTTACTCTTAGGTGTACATTGGGAGTTCTGGCTCCATAGTACCTTCCTTTCTATACTTCCCTGGCTAAGAGAGAGAGGAATGCCTTATTAGTGCCCTCCATATACACCATGGAGGTAGGGATGGCCTTGTTGAGCTGGACAATGGTGAAGATACTGACTCTAAACTACATCTACTCTGACACCAACCCAGCAGGTTGTTTGGACAATATATCTTTCCCTCTGAGTAGGGGGATAGAAATCTGGATTCTCCACATGACTCCAAGGGCCCTCCTAACTGCCATCTGGGATGAGAGTCCTGTTTCCCTTCACGGTCTTCCTGAAATCATCCTGGTAAGGAGGTTAGGGAGCCTTGTTACAGTCTAGTCAGAAAAGTCTAGGTCTGGCCTTTGCTAACATAGATGTGTGGTACCAGTTTGCTTTTCTGTCTTTTGTGGTTGGAGTAGGGTAATTATTATCTAAAAGTTTTATGTCTTGCTAAGCTACCCTTTTCCTGGTCTGTCATCTACAGAGAGCAGGTTTTTGTTAGGACTTTTTTTACTGAATCTGTTGTTGTCTCCAGGTTTCTTGCTTCTTCAGGCTCCAAGACTGGTGCATTTTGGGTGGGGAAAAACCCAAGGAATTCACCATTTTGTTGTTTCTTAGATCCAAATCAATTTATAGGATTATCTTTTTTTTCCTTTAACAGTGGCACCACTGTGTGAATGAACAATTGTTTATATGTGGAGGTTTAGATTCTTTAAAATATTTTGCTAGTACACATAATACTGTAGTAAATAATTTTGTGAGTGTATTTTCATATTATTGTGAGTATCTAGAAGTGGGATTGTTGAGTTGAAAGGTAAAGACATAATTTTGTTACCAAACATCTAACAAAAGTTATATAATTTTGCATTGCCACCAGCAATGTATGACATGGCTGTTTCTCCTCAGCCCCACCAATAGAGTGTATTGTCAAATGTTTTAATTTTTGTCAACCTGATAGGTACAAAATTGCTTCTCAGTATGGTTTGTTACGTTTCTCTGAGTAAAGCCGAACATCTTAAATGTTTGAGATATTTTAACATCTTTTTGTGAATGGCATAATGATAAAACAGCCTTAAAATCGGAATGTTTCTTTGTTACAGTGGTGTGGGTGCATCAATTTTGAAATTATTTTCTGTGTGGTAGGATTAAATATGTTGATAAAGTCAGGAACTAGTTCCTCAGATTTAAAGAAGGGAAGTACAGATATGAAATGGGAAAAGGTAAAGAAGAAAGTTAGGTAGGATTGGAATTGGACACATCAGGATGATGTCCTTATTTTAATATGGAAATATAAAATATATGAGTTTTGTGTATTTCCAAGCTCTGTCGATTATAAAGGCCTAGAAGCAGTGACATCACAGTAGTAGCAGTGAGCTCACCAGCACCCAGATCTTGCTTTTCAACACTAAGCCTCCATGAAGAAATGGCTAATTTCAGGGCTGAGTTAGAAACAGTAGAAAATGGAACTGAAACATCTTGTTGATCTAGAAAATAAGGATGGGCTCAAAAATGATGGAGATTTATCAAAAACATAAAGGAGTGCATCTGAATTGGCCAACCTTTACAAAGGAGTTTGTGAATCCATATGAAATAAAGTGACAGATAAATAGGTAATTGAGATTGGAGAGGGTGCTTTCCTTATAGCAGAATATAAAAGAATGATGGCGTAAGAAAATCCCCCTTTTGTAAACATTGTGGTAACAATTGATTCAGACAACAATCATCAATAGATGCTAAAACTAGGGGATATTTACATAACCCCAAAGGATTAGCCTCATGAATTATTTATTACAAAAGAAAAGTGATAATTTTACTGTGGAGAAACCTGACAGTAACTTTCAAAATTATTAAAGGCTGGGTGCGTGGCTCACACCTGTAATCCTAGCACTCTAGGAGGCCAAGGTGGGAGGATCACTTGAGGTCAGGAGTTCAAGACCAGCCTGAGCAAGAGCCAGACCCCATCTCTACTAAAGATAGAAAAATTAGCTCAGCATGGGGCACACGCCTGTACTCCCAGCAACTGGTGAGGCTGAGGGCAGAGGATTGCTTGAGTCCAGGAGTTTCAGGTTACAATGAGCTATGATGACAGCACCACACTGTAACCTAGCAACAGAGCAAGACCCTGTCTCAAAAAAAAAAAAAAATTTAAAGATGTCATCACTAAGAATAGATAAACCAACATCATGTGCCTCCTGCTGTGATGCACTGAGAAGAATGCAATGTCATTTATAAATGGTATTTCTGCTGAAAATGTAAAACTTGTATCTAAAATGATGAAACATCAGAAAAATCCTAATTGAGGTTATTGAGAACAAGGATTCGAATTGGATACATGTCAAATACATAAAAACTAAGTAAATACCCTATAGTTCTGAATTTTAATTGGCAGTATTACTGTACCAGTCTAGCAGCAACATGCATCACTAGCACATGGATTATGGTATTGATAGACCATTTCCTGCTAAAAGAAACCAGGATTTCTTGGGAGAAATGGCTGATTCCAATCCTGGACAGAAAATGCCCAATATGCAATCCAAAATTATTTGATATACAAAGAATCAGGAAAACGTGATCAATTATCAGGGGAAAATAAAATTAACAGACGCCAAAGTCAAGATGACTCAGATGTTGGCACTTATCAGACAAAGACTTAAGGCAGCTATGATCACTATGCTACATGAGGTAAACATGAATACTTCTGAATGAATGGAAATATAGAATTTCTTAAAAGAGACATAGAAACTATAAAAAGATCCAAATGGAAATTTTTAAAGGCTGGTCATGAAATGGAAACTTTAAAATTGAAAAATGCAAGATCTGGGATTTAAAAAATGTGTAAAATGGGCTCAACAGCAGAATGGAGATAACAGAGAAAAGTGTCTTATCCAATCTGAAGAACAGTGAGGAAAAGATTGAAAAAATGAATAGATCTTCAGCAATTTCTGGGACATACCAAATGCTCTAAAGTTCCAGTGTCACTGGAGACGAGTAGTCGAGGAAATCGATATTAATGCAGAAAAAATATTTTAAGAAATAATAGGCCGGGTGCAGTGGCTTAGCCTTTGCTAAGGGTATGAATGGGGCCGTTTTTTTCTGTGGTGTTTGGCTGGAATAGAACAATTTTTGTCTAAATGTTTTGTCTTACCAGGCTGCCCCTTTCCTCATTCTTTGGCTAAAGGCGGCATGCTTTTATTGGTTTTTTGTTTTGTTTTTTCTGCACCCATTGGCATTTCAGAGTTGCCATCTTCTCCAGATCCATGTCTGGGATATATGAGGAAAAACAAAAACCCACATTATGCACTACTGTGTTATTCCTTAGGTCCCATGGCCCCTACTCTGTTTTTCTTGAAGTCTTATTTTTATTTTCTATAGACATCCAGAGTTTTTATTTAGGAGAAATGCAAAAAGTATGTATTTAATCATCCTGAGGTTAAGTCCTTCTTCTGTTATTTTTAAACTATTACTTCCATCCGGTACATCTGTTCTTTTCTTACCCATTTAAATGTCTATTGTACATACAGAGGATATTCTGCATCTATCTTGTACTTTTCCCTTTCATAATTTCAATCTGTCCTTTTTCTCAGTTCTATGAAATTTGTTGAGCTGTTCTTAAGATTGACTGATTTGGTCCCCTGCCATCTGTATTTTGCTAATTACAGTTCCTGAGTAAAGTTATTTCGTTTTATTGGTCTGGAGGCGGGGGACAGGGGAAGTAGAGTTAAGTAAATGCCAAGTTATCATTGCCTTGTATGACAAAATTGTGTTTAACTTTCCTGTTCATCAGTAATAGCAAAATTTCAAAGCAAGGCTTTTCATAAAACAGCTTATATTCATACCACCATCATCACTCAGTATCCAAGGGGATTAGTTCCAGGACCCCTGCGGACACTCAAGTTCCTTATATAAAATGGCATAGCATTTACATACAACCTATGCACATCCTCCCATACGCTTTGGATCATCTCTGGATTACCTAATACAATGTAAATGCTATGCAAATAGTTATATTATTTTGTCTTTTAAAAATTTTTGAGTATTTTCAACCCATGGTTGAATTAATGGATGCAGAACCCATGGATACTGGAGGCCATATTATAAAGAGTACACCTTTAAATGTGAGCTATATATGTAGTCAAACAGGGAAAGCAAAGAACAAAAAGGGGCAGGGAACTTCATTTTAGAAAGGAGGATTCATTTAGATGTTTAAGTGTAGAATTCATAATCATTCCTTCAAAAAGGCTAATAAAAAATACACAGTGATACTGTGGTATTTAACTCATCAGTTTGAGTTCTTTTTAAAAAGGTTTTGAAATCAACCTCAAATACTGTATACTGTTGACGTTCACCATTATTCAAGAAAACCTTTAATAACACTCTTTATAGGCTGGGCGCGGTGGCTCACGCCTGTAATCCTAGCTCTCTGGGAGGCCGAGGCGGGCGGATTGTTTGAGCTCAGGAGTTCGAGACCAGTCTGAGCAAGAGCGAGACCCCGTCTCTACCAAAAATAGAAAGAAATTAATTGGACAGTTAAAAATATATAGAAAAAATTAGCCGGGCATGGTGGCGCGTGCCTGTAGTTCCAGCTACTTGGGAGGCAGAGGCAGTAGGATCGCTTGAGCCCAGGAGTCTGAGGTTGCTGTGAGCTAGGCTGACGCCACAGCACTCACTCTAGCCAGGGCAACAACGTGAGACTCTGTCTCCAAAAAAAAAAAAAAACAACACTCTTTATATCAGCTTATACTGTGATAAAGGATGAAATAAAAAAGATCTTCAGGAAAGATTGGTTTATGAAATAAAATTCTGTCCAGGGTCTGAGCCACTTTTCTCATCCCCATCCCATCCTCTCTCTATGCTGTAAAAGAAACAAAAAGGTTGTATCTGTCAAAGCAGTGGGAGGACTTAAAATAACCGGCAGGTTAAAACTGAGATCCAGGTGTTGGCATCTAAGTCACTGAATTGTAGAACTTCTGAAAGTTGAATGGTTTTCTTTTTAAGAATGAAATTATCAGAAACAATTTTTAATGGGTATAATTCCCATGGAAATTTATAGGACAGGAAAACTGACATTACAAAATTAATTTAAATGAGAGAAATACAAATTACATGAAGCCTATGCATGTATCTTTAACAAAAAGTTCTTAAAAATTTCTAAGCTCAGCCGGGTGCGGTGGCTCACGCCTGTAATCCTAGCACTCTGGGAGGCTGAGGTGGGCGGATCGTTCTGAGCTCAGGAGTTCGAGACCAGCCTGAGCAAGAGCGAGACCCCATCTCTACCAAAAATAGAAAGAAATTAATTGG
>CAUYSK010104765.1:0-58677 GCA_963575035.1 Avahi laniger
TGTCCAATTAATTTCTTTCTATTTTTGGTAGAGATGAGGTCTCGCTCTTGCTCAGGCTGGTCTCGAACTCCCGAGCTCAGAACGATCTGCCCACCTCGGCCTCCCAGAGAGCTAGGATTACAGGCGTGAGCCACCGCGCCCGGCAAGAGAAAAGACTTTTTTAAAACCCTTTTAAAAGTCACTCATAGTACCTAAGAAAGTGCTATTTGATTCTACTTGCTAAATATGACCAATGAATATTTGTTTAATTAAATTGAACTGGATAATCTGTAGGAGCAAAATGAGTTAATTATAAATAAACTACCTGAATGAATTTACTTAGGAGCATGGTGGTATGTGATATTTCTAATTATGACAAGAAGTTGAACAGTTGGTATAGCCGTACAGGGAAAATGGGTAACTCTATTCTCATCATTTTTTAAGCCGTATTCTAAGACAGGCATTTGCTAAGTATTTTATATATATGAACTTACAGAATTTTTTCTACGATTTTAAAAAATAGATATTATCATAATCTCATTTTGTAGATCACAAAACTACAAAGTAACCCAGGTAGTCAGACTCCAGAATTAAATTTCAGCCATTATCTCTAACTGCTTACTCAGATTTGAGATCAAATCCATCCACAATGCTGGTCACTTGTTCTAATAATATGCATTAGCATTAATGTTCTTTTCCATCTCCCACATTAGCAACTTGCTTCCTCTGTTGTGTAAAATTGCTCTCCATCCTTCCCATACAATTGTTGCCCATTTCTCAGAGCAGAAGCAGAATGGAAACCAATGATTGAAGCAGTTAGTAGCTAAGAAATATTTCTGGAATCAATGAACCTCAAACAGCCTGTCCAGTTCTGTCCATCCTTCTTGTCCTTCAGAATGACATTTCAAATTCATCTCTTTGAGAGAGCCTCCAGTGTCTAATCTGGAATCACATACCATACCACCTAACCAATCACCCTGGCAAATTGATTTAATAGATCAATTATTAATTATTTGCTTTTATGTCTCAACATTCTAGGTGCTATGCAGAAAACAAATGAAGAGTAAGACAAAGTCCTCAGACACAAGCTTTGACTTTGGTTAGGGAGATTTTTACCCATCTTATAGATACCTGTAGCACAATCTTCATTCAATTTATCTCACCAACCTCTACGTATGCATATATTCCAATATGTTGTTTGCTTTTCTTCCTTCTTTGTGATGATTTCACACAGGCTATTCATTTCAAGAACCTAACTAATTTCCTATTGATATCCAACTCTTTAACCCTGAGAACTCCAGAGGGTGGAACGAAACCCTGTTGCTCCTGGCAGTGTTCCTGACTGTCAGGTCCTCCTGGTGGAACTCGGTCCTCGCTGCCTTATCCAACTTTCCTCACTCAGCTTGTAATCAACTTAACTTTTAAAGTCTTTATACACATTAGGTAATATTTGTTCTCTGAACTCCCAAGGGGCTGTGGTAACTGCCCAGCTAGGAAGCCCTACCCTTCATTATTCAGCAACAGCTTGAAGAGTATTCTAATTCTAACTTTCCGCCCTCTGGCAGACCAGCTGCATCAAAGGCTGTGTTCCCTTGTTTGTTTGTTATTTTCCTGAAGAAGAATCACCATTTCAAATTAAGTCATCTATTAGAAAAGTAAAGACTCTGGGTCCAAATTTTTAAAACATATCTTATTTGTGAACCACAGTGAATCTAAACTGGGTTATGCCTCATGTGAGAGTCAGAACTCATGTGGTCCCTTTTTCTCTATCCTCTGGATCCCTGCATGCTGTTCCGGGGAAGTTGCTGGCTTCTGAACTGACGATTTGAAAATGAAGGCATTTTTTCTTTTAGGGAGAATAGTCCTTCAGTGATTTAAACAACAAGCCTTGTGATCAAAATAATTCATAAAGGAAAAGATTTATGAAGTGACTTCACAAGCACACAATGCATTTTTAAAACTTTGTTTTTTAAATAAATCTGTCAGTACACAAGCCAAGACAACACATCTGAATGCAATATCAGTGGACACACCCTGAATCTTCTCCTTTGCTTGTCCAAGACTGTGGTAGAAAAAGGAAATAATTCTCTTTGTTTTTTTATTTCATATTAGTCTTTTAAAATTTTTAAATGCTAGTTCCATGAAAAGACTTGTAAAAATTGTGCGTACTATCATTTCCTGTGTGAAAACCTGCCTTTAAGAAATGCATTTTCTATCGACCACTTGTGCTTGTTTAAGAAAATAAAAAATAAATACAGAAGTCCAACTTATAATGAATCCCTCTGGCATAAGGGAGCCTGTTTTAATCTCCCTTTATCAGGTTTGAGTGATAGTCCTGCTCAACGAGTATTGACAGGGCCGTCCTGTTTCTCAGGCTTTCGTTTCCCTCGGTTGGAGAAGGATACAGTGCATTTTCACATTCTCAAAGTCTGCAGTTGTTTTTATATAAGAAGCAATTTGCTTGGGTCACGTCAGGTCGAATGGGATGCCTGCCCAGCTCTTGGTTTTAAAGGAAAAACATACAGAAAGACACAAAAACACAGCAGTTTCCTTCATTAAATTCCACTCTACCTGCCATGGGCTTCTAGCCACAATGGAATTTCCCACCCTGGCCTAGCCTAGCCTAACTTTTATTTTTAGGGTTTTTTTTCCCCTTTAAATCTTAGGAGCTTTCTTTCAAGTGAACTTGGAGGTAAGGATTATTAAATGACAGAGTAATTGCCTAGTTTAAAAAGAATCAGACATAAAAAACAAATGACTAGTGACCTTCTCATAATATTACTAGATAACCACCCCCTGGATAACAGCCTTTGAAAAAACTATTTCTAATCAGCACAAGATGGGTCGTGCAATTCAAAATCAAAATCTGAATCATGAAATGAACAGGGGACGTCTTTTTAAAAGTACCCTCTTCTTATCTAATTTTATTGAATAGAGAGAATTTTATAAAAAAAATGAAAAACAAGGAAATAGATTGGGGGGTGGGGGAGACAGAGAGAGAAAGAGATAAAGAGAGAAAAGCAAGCTTTTGGACCTCTCTCTCCTAAAAGCCATTTATGCTTCTGCCCATTGCCTACGGGCAACTGATTTAATCAGGATTGTTCAGATGGATTATCTAAACTATGAAAAGCAACATGGAGAACTTCCCAAGAAATCCAGACTGTGTCTGCTGCAAAATTCTTGGTTTGGGGCCTGGAGCTAAGTAGACTGTTCACATTGTACTCAGGGTCCTAAGAAAAGTGGCTCAATGTCTCTATAATTCTTTGTTCCTTTGATCTACCTCAACATTTGGTGTCTCTTGGCATTAGGAAAGCTCATGAAAATGACCATGCCTAGTTAACTGATTCATAGTCTGGGGACAAACAAAAAACAAAAAACAAAAAACAAAAAACAAAAAACAAAAAAAAAGAAAAAAGATAAGGAAGAAAAAAGCTTTGGTAATGAGGGAGAAAAATGTACCTTTTTGCTATCTTTGCTCAGAATAAATAAAGATCAAAAGACTTGATTTAGGGGGATGTGAATCCCATTCTCCCCACATTTAGCAATAGCCTTGTCAAAGCCAAATCAAGGCCTTATGTCAACCAAGTCTCTTTAAAACATATGAAGTTGGCTCTCTCAGTCATTATTTTTAAGCTGGATTTTGCATAATCTTCCTTCAAATGAAAAAGTTTACTTTTCAGACATGTCCTTTGCTCTTAGCATTGTTATTCTCCTTCACCCATTTTGGCTTCTTATCCACAAACCTCTGATTCCTTGTTAAAGTTGATTGTTAATGCAGCCATTCCTTTAGCATCAGAGCACATTTATAAACCAAAGATTAGTTCATTCTGCCTGGCTTCCAAAACCATTTGCTACTTGAGGCCATTTCACGAGTTTGTCTACTTATGTGAATAAATAAGAATTTGTGTATAATGTGAATTTGGAAAAAGAAACAGCAATTATGTGAAACAAACTCCACAGAGGCCAAAATTATTGTTGCAGGTTTCATGGACGCAGCCCTTGTGTGTGTTATTCTACATTAACTTCATCTTGATATTAGGATCTCTGCTTCTTAAATGGATGCCATTTTCTTCCAGTAAAATCAAGTGGTTTACTCTGACATTCAATAGTTAATTTAGTGATTTTAGAGTTCCTTCTAACTCTAAAGTAAGTGTTCATGAGACTTATGAATTTATTTCTAGACAATTAATCTGAGCATTTTAGCAGTTCCCTGAGGCTGCATATGATCTCTCACAATCCCTTGCAAAATCTGAGTTGTTGAACCACTGTCTAGTTTGTGGTTGCCCTGGTAAGAAGTAAAGCAAAATCGTTACTTACGGCAATGACCCCTCAAACATTGTAGTCAACTAAAGCACAAGAAAACCTTTACTATACTCTAGGCAGAACATTAGGATTAATGCTGGTAACCCAAAGAACTAAGAGTGTAAATATAACAAGCTCAAGCAGAACAGGATTAGATAACATTGGAGTTTCGGGACAAAAGTAGTACCATATCAATCTGTCACTGTGCAGCCAATCATTACGATAAAACTAACCAAAGGACAGCCTCAGCACAAATGGAGGTATTCTTGTCTACAATTCTTCTTGAAGCACTGCTTGAATTGGATCTGCAGGGAATAGTTTTCATAGATCTATTCATCATTCTTCTCCCCAACATACACTCGCACATGCCTATATATACACAGTAGCAGCCTAGGCCTAAGTCAACTGCATTAAATTTGCATCTGTGAGCCACTTAGCAGCTGCTTTATATATACAACATAGAGGGACGAAAGTGAGAAAACTGGGGTATCTGTGGTTTTTATGTAATAGCACAAAGAAAAGAAAACAGGCTTGGAGTGAGTTAAAGGTAAATGGACAGTGGTGTGTATAGAGAAGTTAGGATTCTTTAGGAACTGGTAACAGGACTAAATTTGCTCAACACCTATACAAATAACTTGCTCGTCACAGAGTCTTGCACTATGCCCAACATATAGCAGAAGTGCAAATAATTTTTGCTGAATGAATGAATGAATGATCTGAAACAAGGAGTGTAAAATAAATTATCCAAGAATATAAATGGAATTAAACTTTCTGGACGGGGAAAGCTAAACTGATGTGGAACAATATTTGTCCAGAGGTGCAGAAAGGTGGCAGTGCAAATATAGACAATCAAAATTTCAAATACAGTCATGTGCTGCATAATGATGGTGTTTTTTTTTTTCGTCAACAATGGACTGCATACACAACAGCGCTCTCCTAAGATTATAATACTGTATTTTTAACTTTTCTATGTTTAGATATGTCTAGATACATAAATACATACCATCCATTGTGTTATAATTTCCCTCAATATTCAGTATGGAAACATGTTATACAGGTTTATAGTCTAGGAGCAACAGGCTATAGCATATAGCCTAGGTGTGTAGTAGGCTATGCCGTCTAGGTTTGTGTAAGTACACTCTGTATAATGTTTGTACCATGACAAAATTGCCTAGTGATGCATTTCTCAGAAAGTATCCCCATCGTTATGCAATGCATGATTGTACATGAGAAGTTTAGTTGTAAGCTCCCTTACTCAGGAAAGGGACTTAAAAGCCACTGGACTCTTTCAGGCAAAAAGGACTTTAAAATTTTGGCCATCACTAAGGAAAGTAATGAAAATAAAATTTATACTTCCCTTATATTAAACCCTCTGTAATTATGTAAAATTATCTGTACTTAGAGTACCATGTTCTTATAACATAATATCCCAGGGTATCTTACACAGGATAGTCATTAAAGAATTCAAACTAGACTAAAATAATGTAAGTCAGTAGAGAACAAATTATCTTGTGATATCATAACAATTCACTGAACATGAGAAAATACAAATGAACACACTTGATAATAAATGTTTAGTAGAGACCCCATCTCTACTAAAAAAATAGAAAAATTAGCCGGAGGTAGTGGTGTGTGCCTGTAGTCCCAGCTACTCAGGAGGCTGAGGCAGGAAGATCACTTGAGCCCAGGAGTTTGAGGTTGCTGTGAGCCATGATGACATCACTAACTGTACCCAGGGTGACAGAGCAAGACTCTGTCTCAAAAAAAAATGTTACTTAACAGATGCCGTAGTAACATTTCTTAGTAACTGGCTGCCATTGCAGCTTCCTAATAAGTCTCCTTTTTCCCAGGTTCTGAGTTTATAAAATAGTAATCATGCAGCTCTGGTTGTTTACATTCATTTATTCATTCAGCAAACTTTTTTTGTATTACAAAGTACTAATTAAGGGGGTACAAGTGTTTTTGTTATGTGGATACCTTGTATAATGCTTAAGTAAGGACTTTTGGTGTGTCTGTCACCTGAATAATGCTCATTGACCCAAAAGGTAAGTTTTTACCTCACAACTACCCACCTGCCCTCCCCTCTTCTTGGTTTCTCATGTCCTTTATATTGCTTTGTGCCAACAAGTACCCATCTTTTAGCTCCCACTTATTAGTGAGAACATACGGTTTTTGGTTTTCCATTGCTGAGATACTTCACTTAGGATAATAGTCTCTAGTTCCATCCAAGTGGCTGCAAATGACATTATTTCATTCTTTTTCATGGCTGAGTAGTACTTCATGGTGTGTATATGTGTGTGTGTGTGTGTGTGTGTGTATACCTGAATTTAATCATGGATCCAAGGATCATTCAGCAGAAGGTGATTTAATTTCCACATTTCCATGACTTTGTGTAGATTTGAGTGTTTCTTTTGGAATTGATTTCAAGTATTTATAGTTTATTCCACTGTGGTCTCAAAACATACACGGTATGATTTCAAATTTTTTTGAATTTGCTGTGACTTGTTTTATGGCCTAAAATATTATCAGTTTTGGAAAATGTCCCATGTGCTGCTGAGGAAAATGTATATTCAGTAGTTTTGGAGTAGAATGTTCTGTAAATATCTGTTAGGTTCATTTGTTCTACAGTCATTTTAAATCTGGTGTTTCTTTATTCATTTTCTGCTTGGATGATCTCTCCAGTTCTGTCAGTGGAGTGTTGAACTCCTCGACAATTAAGATGCCACTGTTTATTTATTTGTTTAGATACAAAAGAATTTTTTTTTTCATGAAATTAGAATCTCCTGTGTTAGGTGTATGTATAGTTAGGATTGTTATGTCTTCTTGTTCAATTTCTCCCTTTACAGTTACATAATGACCTTCTTTGTCTTTTTTTTTTTTTAACCATTGTTGATTTAAACTCTATTTGATATGATATGAGAATGGCTACATCTACTCACTTTTAGTTTCCATTTGTGTGGAATATTTTTTTTTTACATCCCACTACCTTGAATCTGTGTGAGTCCTTGTGGCTTAGATGTGTCTTGAAGACAGCAAATACTTTAGTTGTGTTAATACATCCATTCAGCCAGTCTGTCTTTTAAGTGGGGCATTTAGAAAATTCATGTTGAGTGTCAGTATTGATAGGCGGGATGTTGTTCTATTCAACACATTGGATAATATTTTATAGTTTTGTTTTCCCTCTTGTGCTAAGAGCTGTGAGCTATAACTTTTGGGTGTTTTTATACTGGTTGGTATCTATTGTGGTGTTGTATATATAGTGCACTTTTGAGCATTTCCTATAGGTCAGGTCTAGTAGTGACAAATTACCTTAGTGTTTGCTTGTCTGAGAAAGACTTCATTTCTCTTTCATTTCTGAAACTTCGGTTAGCAGGATACAAAATTCTTGTCTGGCAGTTATTATGTTCAGGGAGACTAAAGATAGGACCCCACTCCTTTCTGGCTTGTAAGGTTTCTCTCAAGATGTCTACTGTTAGTCTGATGGGTTTTCCTTTGTAAGTTCCTTGCTGTTTTCAACTCAAAGCTCTCAGAAGTTCCTCCTTCATGTTGACTTTGGCCAATCTGACGACTATATGTCTTAGTGATGCCTTTTTTACAAAGAATCTCCCAGGTATTTGTAGAGCTTCTTACATCTAGATGTGTAAATCTCTAGCAAGACCAGGGATGTTTTCCCTAATTATTCCCTCAAATAGGTTTTCCAGGCCTTTTGATTTTTTTTTTTAATTCACCCATAGGGATGCCTATGATTTTTATATTTGGTTGTTTTCTATAATCCCATATTTCTCATAGACTTTGTTTAATCCTCTTGATTCTTTGTTCTTTATTTTTGACTGACTGGGTTAATTCAAAAGAGTTCTCTTCAAGCTCTAAAATTCTTTTTTCTGGTTGGTCTAGTCTATTCTTAAAACTTTCTACTGTGTTTTACATTTTCCTAAATGAATTTTTCATTTCCAGAAGTTCCACTGTTTTTTTGTAAATATGTCTATCTCTTTAGTAAATTTTTCATTCATTTCCTGAATTGTTTTTCTGGTTTCTTTGAGTTGTTTTTCCACTTTCTCTTGGTTCTCATTGAGCTTCCTTATAATCTATATTTGGAATTCTTTGTCATTTGAATGTTTTCTGTTTAGTTGGGATCCATTATTACAGAGCTGGTATGGTCCTTTCACTTTGTTTCTTCAGACTCCCTGAGTTCTTGCACTGACTTCTTCTCATCGGGAGCAGCTGTTGTTTCTTGGTTTTGGATTTTCTTTTGTTTAGATGAGACTTTTTTCCCCCCCTCTCATTCTTAAGGGTGTGTCTGTAGCATATTTTTTGTAAGGACCTTTTGATTTTCTTTTAGGTACTTTGATGGGGATCTAGGTTCTGGATGGATACATTGGTTATAGATATCCTCAGTGTGGTGGTTTTCTCATTTGCTAGTTATTTGTAGGCTGTAGTGGTGGTGTACTATGTGTGTGGGCAGATTCCTTGTCTCTTGTCAACAAGGGGAGATGGAGGTCTTGAAATTCTTTCTTTTTCCCCAGCCTGTGGTCTTCTTGATGGTGTGAATTATATTGGGATGCTGAGTTTAATCTCTGAGACAGGAGGTAATACTTTTGGGTAACAGTCAGCTACACCCTGGTATGATTGAATTAATAAATGTTATAAATGGGCAGTGCACAAGTTGTCCTCCCTGACAGTAGGTGGCACTCGCAGAAAAGAGCCAGGTGCAGTGGTATTTTTTGGGACCTGTGTCCAGCTCTAGCCAATCAGGAGAAGGATTCAGATGTTCCAGGTGGTGAGCAGTTCCCTGAAGCTTCCAGAGGACCCCTTATTCTACACCAGAGGTGAGTGGAGGAGAGACTCTGGGTGGGGCTGGGTTGGGCAAGCCTGCATTCAGGCTCCACAAGACAAGCATAAGAGCTTCTCAGCAGGGATTGAGGGTCCACTCCAGGCTGCTGTGGAAAGCCACCAAGGATGAACCCCACCAAGCCAGAAAGTCTGCTTGTGGGGAGGGGCTATCTAGGATTCACAGTCTGCCTATTGGGAATGGGTTTTGCTGTTCTCCCTCCTCCGCTGCCCTACAGATCTCCTTCTGGTGTCTGGCCACAAGCACAAGCCCAAACTAGTCAAGCTCACTAGCAATAGCCACACAGGCTGGGAGTCCCCCTGCTGTGGACTAAAAGGAGGGCTTTCCTTTTCAGGGAGGGGTGCACCAGGAGCACACTTCAGCTTAGACCCACACTGTACTCTCTTTTCAGTGGGCTCCCTGGCCTCCGGATATTAGTTCACAAATCTCCCCTCCCTGCCCCTGAACAACATGATCAAGTGCTGGGGGTGCAGGATTTGGCTTGCAGGCCTGTCCCCAAGTCCCGAAGTTAAATCCTTGACCATGCTAGGGAGAAGCATCCTGGTGTCATGTTGCCCATGGAGTGCTCAAGTAGGCTTAATGCGCCTATGCTTCCAGGTAGACCATGTTCTGCTGGAACAGCCAGGCAGGCAGAACCAGGGAAAGTGGTGACCAGGGAAAGCTGGTGGGTAGGGAGCTCACAGTCTGGGCACTCCTTGTTCTGCTGCAGATCTTTTAGAGGAAAGGCATGAGACTCACTCTCTGTAGAAGCCTTGATGTGGTGGCCACCAAAAGAGGGGAAGCAGCCACTCTTGCAAGCTCCAGTTTAATCATCTCTTGGCCACCCCTGCCAAATCATGTGGGAACTGCCACTTGGCAGCAGTGGGCAGGGGAAGGGAATGGGAGAAGTATCTGAATGGAGGACAGCTGGCACTCTGGTCCCCCTTATCCTTCTCCCTGGAAGGCAGCGCACCTGGAATGTGCGCTGGGACTCACCAGTCCCTTGTGGCCACTGTAGTCTGTGCGGTAGTTGGGAAATGTATGTGTGGGGACCAGTGACATGAAAACTGAGGGCCTGAAGCTCCCTGGGAAAGACAAAGGCACACAATGGGTAGAGAAGCATATGGTACTTGCCTCGGCCTTAGCTCAGGTCTGTGGTGAGTGGGAGTGACTCTGAGGGTGCTGGCTGCTCAGTCCTCTGTTCTCAGTAAGCTTCCAGTTCACTAGAGGCATCAGCTTTTGGGATCATGAGGATAGAGAAGCTCTCCAGCAGCTCAGGAGCCCGCAGTCTGCCAGAAGTATGAGGGGAAGAGAAACAAAACCCCCACCTACCCTCTCCATGGGGCTCCAAGTTTATTAGGGGATGATCTCTGCTGAAATCTTGCTCCTTGTTCTGCTCTCCACTTCTTCTCCTCATTCAACAAACTGTTATTGAGTGCTTCCTCCAGCTGTATCAGTCTGGTAAGATAGACTGGATCCTTTAGATACTGTCACTATCCTAAATGGCCCTCATGCCTCCTTTGTCCCTTACATTCTCTGATTTTCACTGGGGGTTATCTGCCATAACTGCACATCCAAATCTCCAATCCTATATCCTTTCCCATCCATTTGTCTCGATTTATTTCCATTTACCCTGTACCTATTTCTTTGTGAGGAGCCAAGAGGCTATATAGTTCTTAGCAGTGGTCATGGTGCTATCTAGAGAAGAAGTCCAACAGCCCGAAACACATTGCCTTGTTGAAGAGAGATAAAGTACTTTCCACAATCAAGAAATAATTTGATTTCTCTTGCCTTAGTAGAAATATTACAAGTTAATAGTGGTTCCCTTGTTATAAACCACAATATTTCTATCATATCATGAAAGAATTCTAAAATACCTGTTAGACTGTCTTCCTATAAGTTGCCTATTTCCTTTGAATACAGTAAATTCACCTGGTGACAAAGAAGATTAGCTACTTCTTTTTGTATGCAAACAGAAAGAACTGTGATCTTTCTTTGCTTATCAAAACTTCTGGTAAGTAGTGATAGACATTGAGCCCTTTTTTTTTATTTGGCAACCCTGGCCCAGTTATTGGGAACTCCAAGTTGATAATCTGAGATTCTGTAGTCTTGTGATTTTACACATTTAGGGTTTGGTAAATTGTTGAAGACTTCTTAAATAGAAGAGAAGGCACTGTTCTTTTCATTTGCAAGGAAAAGCAGGTATATTAAAAGAGGTTTTAGAGTACCTGCCATACTTGATAAATTATTGGCTTTCTTTTTAAAACTGTCCATGAGGTTCTCTTTAGAAATAGGACAGACTATGGAGAATGTGGTGTCTCTTTTCTATGGGTGAAAATCCCATAGAATAACGCTTTGCAAAGAGACAAATCACCATTACCTTTTCCTGTGAGATGCAAATACTACAAACACCTATAGGCTGGGAAAGATAATTTTAAAAACAGGTATAAAGTAATAAAGGCTACTGTGATATTCTAGATTACATGTGACATGTTTAAAATAGTAAAGTAGAAAGTTCTCTACTTTTTAAAAGCTGCATCAGAATTTCCCTCCTAAACTGTAATCATGCCTCTTAAAAGGTATATCAAAAGAAACTTTGCTAGACTCATAAACAGGGCAGAGGTGTAGACAAAATGATTTTTCAAAGAATGAGTCTAAACATATACTTTTATTACTTCTAGAAACACATTGTCATTAGACTTGAAGACAGCCAGTAGATTGAACCAAAATTTGATCTAATTATAGGCTATAATGATTAAAAACGTTTGCAAAGAAATGGATCCATCCTGTATGTCCCAAACTGCTCCACACCTCTGCTCCTCCTCTGCTACAGATTTATGGCAGCCTAACTTCCAGCCAACAAGTTAGAGAATTAGGTGAGACATCATATTGGCTTTATTTTTAAAAATTAAGAATAATAAAAAAATGTGATACAAATGTTTTAGTGGATATTATTAGGGTATAAACTAATAAGTAAAGGCAGTTTCCTGATAGCTAATATTGACACGTAGAAAATTACAAGTATCAAGATGCTCTTTCAACTACTGTTTTCCAGATCTAGGACTTTTTAGTGGGTATAGCACCAAAAAAAATGTTGAGGAATACATACTTTTTTGAAAAAAAATAATGAAATCTGATTTATTTATTATGTAAGTTCTTATGTTTTCTGGGTGAAAAGTATTAATGAGCGGTAGCATTATCTGACAGTTAATGGACAGTGGAAATCATGTGTTGCAGGCCAACCATGCTCATGAGCAAAATAATATTCTCTCAACCCTCAAACGGACATGTGGATTATAAAATACTTTGAGACTCTGTCAGTAGACTTGAGACATTCCATGAAAATTTTGTAAGTGCTACATATTTTTTAAATTGTGTACTGTAATTATAACATAGCCAATTATTAAATGTATAACCCTTTCTTCCATATCATTCCTCTCCCTTAAATCTAAAGGGTATATTATTTTCTTCATTTAGTCTTTTGGCTAAATATCCTGTTTATAAGTGCTTGAAATCCAGCCTGTCAGTTTCCCTTTAAAACCTACCATATTTTAAAGGACTTTAAAAGATCCTAGACTATGGAGTACTACCTGATTTGGAACTTGCCTTCATCTCCTATTGACTGTATGACTTTGAGCAAGCTACTTAACTTTTCAGTACCTCAGTTTCCTCATCTGGAGGAATGGCATAATAATAAGTACCTAACCTTGATGGTTACTATGAGAATTAATGAGTTTCATACAGTCAATGTTGAGTTGTTTTTCAGAGTCTTTGGAAGTAGTTGAAAGCAGGTTAAACTTAATAGTTAAGCAGAGGTTTGGTCTCTTTGTTCAGCAAGTAATCTCCAGCTTTCATTTATGGGTTCTGACCCTATAAAATCTGTGGAGGAAAGCCCTGTTTTTGTAACTGCCATCTTCCTGCCTCAGAGCCAAGATGGATTTACCCACTGGTTTTAGTTGTCGCTAGGTCTCTCTTCAGCTAGGTGCTACTAAGGGTAAAATATCAACTATTAAACTATTTCAGGCAGGTAAATGTTGAAAGCAGAGTTTGGTTGTTAAGTCAATAGTAGTGTGCCAGCTTGGTCTGCCTTTCAGAAAGATCACCATAGTAATAATGAGACCAATGAATAAGTAAAAAGTATAAAATATACATCTATGCAGAATCTCAGAACCCTTTCTCTAACACATAAGTCATTAAAGGAAACTGTGAGGCTTGCCTATATAATTCGATATTTAAAAGGGAACCCATCACAGTTCTATGGGAGAAATATTCAGTTGAGAATTACTGACTTCCTTCAGATCAGATCAGATTTTTCTATACTCCATTTTGCACCCTCCCACCCCCCCAGTCAGGGAAGAATTGGCAATGTCTAAAGATAATTTTGATGATTTCAACTGAGGGGCTCTCTAGCAGATAGAGGCCAGGAATACTACTAAACATTATATAGGACACAGAATAGCCATCTACCCCTCCAATTCCAACAGAGAATTATCTGGTCTAAAACACCGGTAGTGCTACTGTCAGGAAACCCTGTACTAACCTGATGTCCTGAGTCACTGGTCTGAAACTACCAGCCACATCAACATTTAAGATACTTAGTGTGTAGACCCTAGAGGGAACTCTATTTCAAATATATAACCTGACGAATCAGGATACAGTGATAAGGAAAGAACTGGAAAAACAAATATTAATAATTTTTTTTAGAAGCTAATTATGTCCAATATTGCAAAGAGATAGTTTTATATTACTGACCAACCAGACTAATACTTTTTTTGAATTCCAATGGGTCTAAAAATATGAAGTCATGGACTATGCAACAATATCCTGTTATGGAGATATCTTGAAATGGTTTATAAAAAGCAGTGAACACATCAAAAAAAATCCAGCCCAAATGAGTTATGAAAAGAAGTCATTTTTTCAGGACAGACTTTTTTTGTACGTAGTTTTTTCATATGTATCACAAACATTCATTTCTGGAGAACACAACACCACGCTTCTAACACCATTCTTCTCTGAAGACAAATCAGGCTAAAGCTAAGAGTTTCTGTACAAGAGTCATTTTCAGCTAAGGAATCACAACATAAGCTCTAGGGTAGGTGTGAAATTTATTTTTTAAAGAAGCCAAAATTAATTCTGCAAACAGTTAACCCAGCACCTCTCCACTGTTAAAAAAAAATATTGATTACCTATGAAAGGAAGAAAAAATATAAAGGAAATTTGAAAATCAAGAAGATCAAACTTGTCAAAATTATTATAAATATGGCTAATTCAAATATGTGCCATTTTATTTTTTTAAGGGTTTCCCTGTCAAAAGCGACACACATTTTCTTGATGAAAGAGAATGCCTGAAATTGATGTTCAAGAGAGCATTTGGATACTATCAGTGTGTGATGTACAGATTTACTAATCTCTCAATTACATTCTTGCTTTTGAGTTTTACTTTGGTTAGTGGTACCAGGCATTACACTGTATTGAGGATCTGAGAAAAATTGGCTTTATCTGTTTCCATTTAGAACCCCAAGAAGTTGCTTCCCAGGCAGACACTATGGATCCATGTCTTATTGAGGGGGAAATGAGGTGAAATAACTGGCTTAGCCACACATAGAATGGAAATTCAGGAATTTCTGAGTTGTCAGTATCATTTACCCTCTTTTTCTCCATTTAAGTTTCTAGATTTAGTTCCAGAACATTTTCTTTTTCTACTTTCAGGGTAAGTTCTAGAGTCAGAGGGATGGGGATAGAGAGGGTAGAGAGAGTTTTCATAGCAGTTCAATTATAAACTGGTAGGTACCTCTTACCAAGAGACCACTACTAAGAATTATTTCTAGAACAAGACGTTCTGAGATGTTTAAAAAAGGGCAAAAATAAGAAGGAAGCACTGATGTTTTGGCACTGTGAAAGATTCAGTAAAAAAAATCTGCTTACAATCTTGTTTTAGAGAAAAAGATAAATTTGCTTAAAATAACTGAATGACAATGAGAAACGATATAATTACGTGTAAAAATGGGTGGTAGAAGCAAAATGCTGTGGGGCTGCTATGTCTCTTATATCTTTTCTGACTCAGAGGAAAGAGCCAATGGGTCAAATGAAACCTATTCCAGTTTCTGATATTAGTTTCATAAGACAGCTATAATCCCATTACAAAGAACTTCAACAAACTGTTGACATTTTTTGTTGCCCTGTAGTTTATTGTCTCAAGTATTGCTTGAAATACCAGGCTACATGCAGAGATGTCTGCTCTCATGGTATTTGTTGACCTGCATTGGCTTAGGGTTAGCCTGAATAAATGGAGAGGAACAAACACTACGTGGTATCAGTTAGATTGTTTGTAAGTGGGCCAGCATTATTTTTACAATGTTTGATTTCGAAACTAAAGACTAGACATTTAAAGTAGGGCATTATCCTCAAATAATCTTGTTGTTACATGAAACGGTAATATTTATTGAGTGCCTTTGTAAAGCCCAAAATGAGGATCTGCAGAGCAGGATTTGCAGTATATTTAATGGAGCTTAAAACTTTAGGGACCTTCACTTGCATAGCTCCCCTTCCAAGGCCCTGTACTTAACTTTGTAACTATAATTGTATATTCTTTTCCTTAAAGAGGGTCCCCGTGTAGTTTTAAGCTTCTGGAAAAATTTTGATCCATTCTGGGTATCAAATAATCTTGATGGGATGAAACCTGCCAGTTCTAAAAGGCCAATTCTGAGAAGAATACAAAATACATTTTTACAGGGATAACATATCAATTATATCTTCCAAATGTATTCCTCTTGTTGTTGCTCCCTCCTCTGCCAATAAATAAATGCCAGTTTACCTTATCATTACAAAGTTATGAAACTCTCTTAAATAAAATTTCTCAGTTTAGTGACTGGAAATAATCACAGTGTTTAAAAAATATGAGAAATTCAGAGGTAGAAGATAAGTTCTAAGAATGAAAAGGTATGTTAGAAAGACACAAAATTTTTTACTAGAACATCAATAATTATTATCCATAGCTAAGGGATACATGCATTTGAGAAAAGGAAAGGCATAGAAATTCTCTCAGTACAATTTACAGTAGTACCTACTGAAAAGTGTGGTCAGTTTTTGCAGAGTGTGGGAATTTTTGCCACTAGTAACACCACGTGTCTGTTTTTCTGGCTTCTGAAAACCCCAAATAAATCTACGAGCACCTCTAAACCCCACCATGGAATTCTCATACTTCTGAGTAAGAAGTTCAGAACAGAATAAAAACTCTGGATGCGCTATGTCTGTAGTTTTTCCTATAATGCCTTGTCCCAGTTTCTGAAGAAAACTGAATAAAAATTAATTCAAGAAAAAAATGAATGAAATTATCCAAAATGGAATACTAAATTGAAAAATAATAGTTAAATTGTTCATAACCATTTCCTGTTAAATTTTTTTCTCTCTCTTAGAAATGGAGTAAGAATGCTTCAAATAAAAAATGTAAAACCTATCCCATCCCATAAAGAGCCCACTCATATAAACAGGAAGCTTATTAAAAGAGCTTTTCTTGGTTTCCTGGCAAAATCTAGTTTTATTTTGGTGACAGCACCTATTAAGGAGAGGAATCATTTTGTGGGCAGGGTGAAAAACTAAACACTGCAAATCCATTAGGTACCTGCAGGATTAGAGTTCGTTGACTGACTTGTTGGCTACAGGGAGCAAGGTAGCTTTGAAAACCAAGGAACAGGCGACCAAGGAAGAGTTCAGTCCTACCCTTCAGATGGTAGTTTTCTTTGTCCAGGCATCACAAATCAAGTCAAGGTTTCAAAAGACCCAAAGGATGCCAGGCCATATGAGTGCAAAGTATCTCACATGCACATCTGACTATTCTCTCCTTCCCTTTACATTTAAATCCTGTTTTATTGGCTTCTTTGCTTTTCCTTTCCTGGTGCCATTGTAGCATAATTAAAAGAGTATGGGTTTTGGAATCTGAAAACGTGTTTTCTAGTCCAGGCTTTGCCAAATACTGTGACATGTTGCCTTCTTGAGCCATCGTTTTCTGGTATGTAGAATGGTACTAACAATTCTTCCTTAATCAGCTCAAGTTTCTCAGAGCATGGGTAAGCATCACCTGCCTCGGAATCACCTGAGGTGAAAATACAGATTCCAAGGGCCCTCTCTTTACTTATTAAATTAGAATCTTCATGGGCGAGAAAGTCTTGAAATCCAAATATTACACTCACTCTCAAGTGATTTTTGTATACACAAAACTTTTAGAACCACGTCCTAACTTGTCTTGTGTCAGGATTAAATAAAATCCCATAGGTGAAACTTATCTGTAAACTGCATACCAAGACATGCTTAGCTGCTCTCTTTAGTGTTAGTTTCCAGGTAGCTCAAAGCACCAGTAAAGACACAGACCATTTTCCCAAAGATCTCTCTTCCAGCCGATCCTTGCTCTGCCAACATTTCACTTCACCTTCAGGCAGGCAGGGTAGGTTCACTGGGGGTTGGGAGAGAGCTGAGAGAGCTATGACACAGGCCGAACCTCTGTAGAATTTCATTTATGTGACTGTGCTTGCCCCACAGGGTGATATAAGGATTAATTCCTACTTGGTAATTTACTGTGTGTAAAAAGCCTTGAGCCCCTTGGAGGAAAGTGCTATATAAATGTAAAATAATTATTATAATAATAATAACCTCAACTATTTAACTGATCAGTGAATTAGCCAGAAGATTTAGGCTGCCGAGGGACAAGGCTGAAACCATTATAGGGAGAAACACTTTACATCATCATATCTCATAACTGTTATCACAAAAAGGGGAAACAAAGGGTGAAAATTAAGATAAATCCATGTTCTCAACTGATTTAAATGACAGATGATCACTAGTAATGTTTCATGAAAGCCAGGAAATGCAAAAATGACAGCTGCATTGTAATTCCAACTCAGCCACATGTCCTGAGGTTTTATACACTTTGGTCTTTTATTTGTAGGGAAAATATCTCATCAGTGCAACATCTAAAATTTAGCATTATGAAAGCACTTGACTATGCTTTTGCTTAGCTGAAACATGTTCATAATTTACCCTTATTTGTAGGTAATGCTTTTTCTATCTGAAAAGTATTCTTATTATTCTATGAAGTTTCAGGTAATATTTGAATCAGCTGTTTTTATAATCAACTTGATTCCCCACATACACACCCTAAGAAAGCTAGGGTGTATTTCTAGATCTGTACTTAGGAAATTAAAATGTATAGGAGATAACTTTTCTTCCCAGGATGAAAATATTGTGGTACATAAACTCACATGAGCTCAACTATCCTCAGCTCTTACGTTATTTGTTTTATTTATTTATTAGATTCATGGAGATCCTTCTACCAAAAGCTCAAGGGGCTGAACCCAAAACTTTCAGATACCGAACATGATTCACTTCTTAAACCACAAAAAGCAAAAGAAAAGGCTATAGAAATCTTAATGGGCAAGCTCCAGATGCTCAAAAGCAATTGTTTAGTTACTCTACTCAGTTATGCATCATTCAAAACACTTTCTAACAATCAGACAAGAAAGGTTCTTTTGTGAAGAACAGGCTTAGGGGCCTTGGACAAGTTTTAATTCTAGTTGTTTCATAGCTCACATACAAAATAGTTTTGGTGCATATATAAAGAGGTGGTGGACTTACATGCAATAAAGTTTGCAGATGAGTATTTTGAAAGGGAAAGAAAAAAAAGCAAGAGGAGGAATGAGTATGTGGTACTTTGTTCCAGTTTTAATTATTAACTTCTAGCCTCAAAGATTTACATTTTTAAAAACCCAATACTGAGTAAAACCAGGTGTAAACTAAGATGAATGAGTACCAGAAAATAAAATCAATCAGTAGAACTCAAATTATCTTGTAAAATCTGAAATTAAGCTTTAATCTGTCTATAAGGGAGAGTGATGAACGAATGAAGTAAAACATCAAAGAGGCAGAGTTGTAACTGATTTTCTTTGCATGAAGTAGAAAATATTAGAAATGTCCTTTGATTTATAGAAAACTGACATGGAATACATGATACCCAACAAAAAATATTCCAAATGTGATGTGTGTTTAAACATATATCTCCACACACACATGCACACACACATACACACGTCAAAAACATGGGTGTTCTGGTATAGCTTTCTGGCTTCAAAGGGTCTCTGCAAAGAACAGAAGAAAAAGGATATCCAATAAACTGTTTCTGCTGGGGTGACTAGTAAAGAGCAAATCCAGTCAACTGTTGCCATAATAATTTCTATTATAAGCATTTTAAAAATCCATCTTTCTTTGACAGATATTTTTTCTTCTGTGTAGCTGATACCATACCCAGTTCCCTGGTCTTCTAGCAACATTGGAATTTCTTGCCCTTGTATCAAAAGCCCAGCTGTATTCACCAAAGTGGAAAAACCGACGGCATTGTCTGAAAGACACAGCTTGGTATAATTGCTCCTTGTATTTCCCCTGTCAATGAATATTACCGTATTCTACTTTTGGGGGGTATTTCTACGCACTTAGCCACTAAACACATTGCTGTTCCTTTAATGGAAGGGACTAAATGTGACAGTGCAAGCTGCGGCTTAGCATTCCCAACATTTTGTTTTAAAGCCTTTGTGTGCGTATTTTTAAAAATAATATTGCTTTACGTGCCCAGAAGAAGTAAAAAGACATTTTTTACTTGACATTATTGTTTTCTTAAGGAGGCTAAAAGAAATATCAATGGACAGGCACAAAGAAAAAGAAATCACGTAAGGCTACCAAACACACTCTCTTACTGAATTTTCTTCACCTAAATATGCAAGGGAATGCTGACGTCATAATGTATTTTCTTTTCCCATGATGTTAGGCTGAACGTAGAAAAATCATGGTTTAAGTGTTCTAATGATCCACACCTTTGATATATTAGCTTCTCTTTAAATTTTAAATGCTGACTCATTAAGAAGGAAATAAATTCAAAGTATTTCAGCCATCAATAACAACAGCAGGAGCAAAAATAACAACGATATTAATATCAGCTAACATTCAGTGAACTTTTAGATGCCCTAGACCTCACTGTAATCACATGTATTAACTAATTAAATCTTCACTACTCTCTCGGGTAATACTGTTATTACTCCCATTTTATTGATGAGGTAATGGAGGCACAGAGAGATAAGAAACTTGCCCAAGATAACACAGTCAGTAAGTAGAGGAGTCAGGACTCAAACCTAAGGAGCCAGACTCTGCTATAGGATGAACATGTTGGTCCCTGAAGGCCCAATCCTCCTTACTACCTCAACCTCTTCCCCAGATGATCAGCTCAGTGTTCACTTTCTGTTCTCAACACTTACACGTTCATTTGCATATAGCCTGTTCTGGGTTATGGAATGAAAACTCACGCTCTGGAGTCTGATATGAGTGTTTCATGCCAGATATAGGTAGAGCTTAACTCGTCTGTGCCTCACTTTCCTCCTATGTAAAACAGGAATCATAATACCAATTTCATGTAGTTGTCGTGAGAGCTAAATAGGATAATGCAGGTGAGAGCTCAAGGGAAGGTCAATGGTTAATAAATGTTAACTTCATTCGTATTGATTTCTATCTCTTAATACATAGGATCCCTTTCCCCAATTAGAATGTATTTCTTTTCAGAGAGATTATCAATATGAACCTTTGTTGTCTTGTGTAGGGCTTCCCAGATGTTTAATATGTCGTTGAATTCTGAGATGTCCTAGGTGCCACTTTAGGTAATACTTATATTTATATATAATATTATAAATAATTTAATATTTATACCAATATCTGAAATTTAGTGAGCACTTCCTATGTGCCAGGAACTTGGCCAAGGGCATTATGGCATTATCTCATGTAATTCTCCCTATAAGCCTCTGAACTAGAGGATTTTCATAATTCCCAATTTACAAAGGAAGAAACTGAGGCTCATGGAGGCAACTCAGCTGATAAGTGTTGAAAATGTAAGCACAGCCCCAAGCCATGTGCTAAAGAATGAATTCAAGGTAGGTATCCAATAAATATCTGGTCTTGATGATAAATCAATTGACTTCTTTATTATTTCTGTTAACAGAAACCTTGTGCTTACAACAAACTAATGTGGCCTAGTTGATAATCATTCATTCATTAGTTAACTCTTAAAAAGAGATTATTGTGTGTCAGATACATGCCAAATACCGGAAATTAAAAAAAAAATAGGGATCTAAAACTTTCTCATTAAAAGCAAATAATGATTTAATGTTATTTCACTTACTATCATTTTCTATGTCTACTCTTACAGAAATCAAACTTCTTTCTTTCCCTGCCTACTCTTTTTTATTCTTTTCTTTAAGCTCAAATTTTACAGTATTAAACTTACACAGATTTTTGCCCATAAGAAGCTTATATGTCAAGGCAAGGAACCATTTTAATTATATTTACTCTTCAATTTGAGTATATTTCTTTTTCATACCTGACAAAGACTTTTGAAATGTCTAAAGAAAGGCAAAGCAACCTGATTTAAAAAAAAAATCTTTCATGTACAATCTTTTGTCTGTAATATTCTCATAATAGCTTAGAAATTTTAAAAGAAGGTTTTAACTGGTTTTGTTCTTTTCAAATTGGCAAAATTTGATTTTTTTTCTTGGATTGGCTTTAAAAATCTACAAACAAGAAAATAAGAACATATTTCACTAAAAATACACTCTTCATTGGTGTCTTGGCATCATCAATGAATATCAGCATCACTGGAAACTGTGTCCATTTCTTTTTAAAAAAGAATTTAAAAATGCACAGATAGAACTCACACAAAATCAATCCTAGTGTATTAAGGACAGAAAAAGTGGAAGGGCAATGGGAGACCATTGCTGTAAGCAATTCTCTAGTCAACTACAACATCTTGTTAATATTTCCTTCATATTCACACTGAAGGTGTGGGTGCCATTTTGTCTGTGATTTTAAACAATATCTATTTTAGGGTTTGAAGTGAGTAATTCCAAAGTTAGTAGTTTTTAGGTACACTTTGTAGAATCATTACTTACATACATATTATATGTGATTTTAAGTTGTATTGAGTTGATAATTTCAAAAGGAGGGACTTTCAATGAATGAAAATTTTCCTGAAATTCTGTCATTAAATGGATTAACTACGTGGAATTATTTACTAGGTGATACTAAAGAAGAGTATTTTGTATTTATCTAGAATGCATGAGCATAAGAATGACACTAGAAAGTTAGCATAATTTATTACTTCATTAAAGATTTATTTATTGTGCACCTACTGTGCACCAGGCATTATAATAGACAATGAAAATGCAAAGAATGATAAACTTGGTCTGAAAATAGTTTAAGAGTGGAGAAGATGGAGCTAGTGAGAGAGAACAGAGATGAGATAATAGCGTGATTATAATCATAACTGCCATGAACTGAGGGCCTATCACGTATCTAGGCAATGTACTAGGTGTTTTACAGGAACTACTTCACATCAGCCCTGCAGGATAGGATCATAATCTTTGTTTCACAGATGATAAAACCAAAGGGTTGAATGATAATAAAGGACTTTGCAATGATATAGAACAAAGTTTAGATTTTATTTTATAAGTACTGAGGAAGCATTTTCAAGATGAGGAATGGTATGACTCAATTTTTATTTTAGAAAAGTAACTCTGATGTTGCATTAATTTTAGATACAGTGGCAATTTCACCAGCTAAAATGTCCACCCTACAAGGAGATGATTTTTGGGCAGAATTGCACAATTCTCTAACTGATCCAGAGTTCATTAGTGATGAAGTCTGACATGAATTAATATCTGCTTCTAGAAAACACAGCTTGGATCATGCTACTGTTCTCTATGTTTTTTTAAATGTACCTTTAATGATTCCCATAACTAACCAATAGAACTTCATACTGGAGACATCCATGATTTGCTCTTGGAAACTATGCTGCCTCATCTCCCATTAATTTCCATTATGCTCTAGTGTTGAAACACACCAGACATTATCGTAGCTTCATGCTTCAGTTTTCCTGATATTCCTTCAGCCTGATTGCCTTATTCTATTGTTTCACTAGGTGAGAACCTCATTCATTCTCCAACATTGACTTGAAAGGTCAATTCTTTCCTAAAGTTTTCCTCCTCACTCACCTTAGAATCAGTTACTTTCTCTGATTTCACACAGTGCCTTGCCTATTTTCCTATAACAGCATCTATTTCATTCTGCTTTATATTGAAGTTATTTGTTTCCATGTCTATCTCCTTCTAGAATCTAGATGGTTAACAGCCTGAGGTACTGGCCTTAGCTCTTTTATCTAAGTTGTACAAACAAAAAGAAGAAGCACAGTGCATTGATATATTTGGTCAAGTAATGATATGATATCCAAATGCTACACTGTCATAACCATTGCTCAATAACTATTAGATGAATAAAATAGAGGCATTCATTCAATCATTCTCTCCTTATTTTTTCATTCATCTAATAATTTTGTATGCTCACAGAAGGAACTAAAGACTGCTTTATAAAATGTGGGTCTTTTGCACTTTTAAAAAAAATTGAGAATATTATAGGGGTACAAATGTTTTGGTTACATGAATTGCTTTTGCACAGTTTGAGTTAAAGTTGTAAGTGTGTCCATCACCCAGATAGTGTGCACTGTACCTGTTAGATGTGAATTTACCCAGCCCCCTCCTCCCCTCTCCCACCTTCTTGATTTCCATTGAGTTTTACTACATGAGTGTTGATAGATCAGTTCTAATTTAATAGTGAGTATATGTGGCATTTGTTTTTCCATTCTTGTGATACTTCACTCAGAAGAATGGTTTCCAGTTCCATCCAGGTTGTTACAAAGGGTATTAGTTCACCTTTTTATGGTTGAGTAGTACTCCATGGTATACATATACCACATTTTGTTAATTCATTCATGTATTTATGGGCATTTAGGTTGATTCCACATCTTTGCAATCGTGAATTGTGTTGTAATAAACATTTGAGTGCAAGTGTCTTTTTGATAAAATTACTTTTTTCCCTTTCGGTAAATACCCAATAATGAGATTGCTGGATCAAATGGTAGGTCTACTTTTAGTCCTTTCAGTATCTCCATACTACTTTCCATAGAGGTCATACTAGATCATTGTCCCACCAACAGTGTATAAGTGTTTCTTTCTCTCCATGCCAGCATCTGTTGTTTAGGGACTTTTTGATAAAAGCCATTCTCACTGGAGTTAGATGATATTGCATTGTGGTTTTGATTTGCATTTCTCTGATGATTAGAGATGTTGAGCATTTTTTCATATGTCTATTGGCCATTAGTCTGTCTTCTTTTGAGAAGCTTTTGTTCATGTCTTTTGTCCACTTTTTAATGAGGTTGTTTGATTTTTTTCTTGCTGAGGTGCTTGAGTTCTTTTTAGATTCTGGTTATTAGACCTTTATCAGATGTATAACATGCAAATATTTTCTCCCATTTCTGTAGGTTGTCTATTTGCTCTATTGATTGTTTCCTTGGCTGTGCAGAAGCTTTTTTTTTAATTTGATCAGGTCCCATTTATTTATTTTTGTTGTTGCCATGATTGCCTTTGAAGTCTTCTTCATAAATACTTTGCCTAGGCTGATATCTATAAGAGTTTTTCCAGTGTTTTCTTCTAAAATTCTTATGGTTTCATGCCTTAGGTTTAAATCTGTTACTCATCATGAATTAATTTTTGTGAATGGTGAGAAGTATGCATCCTGTTTTAGTCTTCTACGTGTGGCTATCCAATTTTCCCAGCATCATTTATTGAATAGGGATTCTTTTCCCCAGTGTATGTTTTTGTCTGCTTTGTAAGATAAAAATGTTTTCTGTTCATATGAATAAAAACCTTTTATAAAGCAATGTGATAAGAAAGAGAAATCTATTACATGATAATGACTGTTCTGAATCAAAGAAATGATGGGTACATTTACAGAGTACAGACCATGCTAGAGTCAGGAAAACTGATAAACTGTAGAAAGTTGAATGATAAGTATTGAGTACTTAGCAACACTGCCTCCAGAAAGTCTTTAGGTATTTATTGACTGTCTTATACTAAGGTATGAGTGCCCGTGGTAATGTCAAAAGTATATGAATTACCTACCCAGAGATATTAGTTGTTAAAACAAATAAAACAATAATAGAAGTACAAGGGAGAAAAAATTAACATTTGAAAAGCCATTTATGGTCTAGATAAGTTAGTAGACTCCTAACATATCTTATTTAAATTCTCATAAAAACCCTAAGATGGCTAGTATTTATCCATTTTAAATAAAAATATAACTGAGTCAGAATTTTATAAATTATGTGTTCATAATAAATAAATTTTATAAATTATTTAGGCATAAATGAGTGGCTACATTTTCAGAGGCTATATTATTAGAGGGCTGAGGAGCCAGGATTAAAAAATTTAAAATACTTGGTATTACTTGTCTCTTAGTACCCACTTTTAGACCAAAGAAGCTAAAATTGAAGTGGATTTTTATTTTTATAGGAGGATTAATAGAGTAGTGGGACTTTAATCTAAGCAGTGAAAGATAGAAAATAATAGCTAATGTTTATCAAGTCCTACTATTCTAAACATTTTGCATGTATTCACTTATTTAATTCTTACAATAATCTTTTGGAGGTGAGTGCTATTATTATCATTATGACTTTACAGGAGAAAAACTGAGTCAAAGAGAAAATAAACTTTTTGCAAAGTCACCAAGTTCATTAGTATAGATGGATTTGACAGACTACAGCAGAGTTTAACCATCATACTATATTGTCTCATTAGGTTGAACGGTTATTAAATGAGATGGCTTAAATAAAATTCTAAACACATGGCTTGGCACAGAGTAGGCCTTCATTGATGTTGGTTACTTCTCTCTTTTTCTTCAATCTCTAAAAGTCAATAATAAAAATACCTTTATTTTTAAAATATATTCTGCTCTTTAAAGGCTTCATAACATTTGATTTAAATTTCACAAAAATAGGATAGTCAATGTGGAATATAATAAGCTGGTACTAAAAAGATATTGAAAATTATTTAAAGCATAGAATGTTACTCAAAACACAGATTTAAGTAATAAAATAGTGTTCAGAGTGTTTTATCGAAAAAAAAAGGTTATATATGCACAGAAAATAAATTATTAAAAAGTATATCCTCTTTCAAAGTTTGAAGGTAAATTATCTGTAGAAGATTGTGGGTAATTTTAATTGTTTTCTTGTAGTTTATTCTATACACAGTATTCTACAATGTCTATGTATGCTTTCCATAATAAGAAAAAGTGAAAAAGAATTCTTGAGACAGGTAACACTCTTATTTTAGAGATGATAATATACTGATGGGGAAAAATCAGAATTGTGTGAGATTTCACCTTAATTAGTGATGGAGCTTCAGTAGAATTCAAGCTCTTCATTTTTAACCCAGTGTGTTTTGTTTGGCCTCTATTTTCTATTTCGTGGTTACCATGATTGATGAATTCAAAGGTAATCTATGAAGACAACTTCTCAGGTGGTTAGAGAGACTGGGGTTGCAAAGGTGCTATCAGCCTCTATCAAAAAAGTCCCTTATACCACATCAGGCTTCTTCAGTTGTTTATTTAAGCCATTTTTTTTTGGAGTCCAAAACCAATACTACGTGTGGTAGGTCAGATTGTTTTCCCTAATTCTCCACTTCCTCACTATAATAGAACTTTACATTCATATACCTTGCCATATAATGTTACTGTAATTCTCAGAGCATATGTTAGTATGTGTCGGGGGGTATATATTCCCATCTCTTGAATTTGAGTTTGGTTGAGTGACTTGTTTTAACCAATGAGATATTCTCAGATGTGACATGAGCAGAGACTTGAGATACTTTTTTGGGGGAAAGGCTCTGTAATTGTGAATAGTTTATCTTCCCAAATTAAAGATTGATAAACTTTTCTAAAGGGAGGGAAATATTTTTTTGCATAGAGAAAAATAGCTAGCATGCAACATCTCCTTCTGTACTCACCTGGGGCCAAAATAAACTACTTGGAAAATGAAAGTGCCTTTTCCTGGAGCATTCCTCATCCTTTACTTTCTTCAGTCCAGACTGGGACATTGGCTAAAAATGAGGAGGCTTGTAATGTTAGGGTGATCGTCATGGTCATTGCACCCCCAAAATAACCTTTACATATCGATGTTTTGGACATTGAGATGCACAGAGTTTCGATCTTTCCATCTCATTGCCATTTGTATTCTGCAGCCTCATTAATCTCTCTCCTGGAAGGTGGACTCTGTCCCAGTGCTGATTATGGATAGAGTGGATCTTATATTTCTATCTAGGAAACTGGTATCAACAAGATTTCACCATGTCTCATTGCAGGTTAGTCTCACACAATGACAAAAACAAATATCATAAAATGAGAGTCAATTAAAAGTCTGTTGAATTCAATCAGATACTTCAAATGGTGGCAGATACTGCCACCACACCTACAGTATAACTCTGAAGTCGTCATTCTGTTTTCCCCACCTTGATGTATAGGAAAGATATTTAGATGATAGCACATTCTCATGGGTTTAACCAAGGGTTATTTGCAATTTCTAGAGTACAAACTAATATATTACCCATTTTCTCCCATTTTAAAAAGCATGTTAGAAAACACAGGTGTTTGTGAGTGTACCTTTATTATAGGAACAATTCTGTGTGTGTTTTAATTTCATTTTTAAAAGTGTAAATCACATACCTACACTTCAGAAATCTAGTAATAACAAATTTGTTGTAAAACATTTCACACTTGACTGAAACACAACAGTATTTCTTATTATTGGCAAAAAAGTTCCTGGTGTGAACAATGCATTTATTCACTCATTCACCAAACATTGAGCACCTACTATGTGCTAGGGCAGTACTAGGTTTAGGAGGCCACAGGTGAATAAAACAATGTCTCTCACTCCAAATGTTATAATCTATTGAAGTGAAGAATTGGGCTTATATCTAGCTTTGGAAACTAAGCTATGAATGGGTAATAATTCACAGGGGGTAGTAAATAGTAGAGAAGAAGATGCTGTGAATCGATTGATGCAACGAAACCAACCTGAGCATCTGGCTGATTTTAGGTTCCTTCCAAGGAATAGTTTGAGACAAGGACTTGGGTGCAGGCAGTAATTTGGAGGGTGATTGCAGAAGGCAGGGGTGAGTGAGTGGGAAAACAGAGAGGTAGAAAAGGCAATAATAAGGGTGTGTCAGTGAGGCTACCTATGTGGCAACTGAGGCTAAATTCCTCCAGGATTTCTGAGATTTGTACAAAAAGCCTCTAGAGGTAGCCATCAGAAAGAAATGGAGGCTGGAACATTTTTTTTTCCAGCTCTATTCCTCCTTTGTTTGAGAGCTGCTTCCACAGCATTAAGCTCCACTCCTCTCCCCCTCCCTCCATTCAGTGTAGAGATATTGAGCTCTTCCAGCATTGGAAAGGTCCTGGGGCAGAACGTGGAGAAATATACTTGAGGTGGGAGTCTGGGCTAGCAGAGAACAGCTTCAGGTGCAGCTGAAATCAGAGATGACCTGAGGAACTACGACAGGAGTGCCAGGCATAGCTGCTGTGCAGCTGATCTAGCATCTTCCAAAGGATAGTCTGGAAAAGTCAGACTGCATCTTCTTTACTAGACATATTCCACACAAGGTGTCGCTGACTGCTGCAAGAAGTCAAACTTTGAGACAATAAATCCTAACATTGTCTAGATAAGAAATAGAAAAATGGGTGTTTTATTAATAGGCTTCCTGATTCTCAGGCTATGATGTCAAGATCAGACTTTTAGCAGTTCTTATGAAAATTCTGATACTTATTCGCCAATTATTATCCTCTAGATATGTACTGATTTTCCCATGTTTCAGGGAAAAAATGGTTAAACTACTACTTTACAGAGCTTTTCCAAAAATGGTGATGCATTTGTGCAGCATTTTGCCATGATTAGGTCTATTGAAAAATTTTTTGACATTCTGAATTCATGGCAATACGACTTTTGTTGTATTTGGTTTGTATTTATTTTTGTTTTTATTAAAGTAGAGAAGAAGCTGGAAAAGGTTAAGGGTTGCACCTAAATGTATTAAGCTTGAAGGCTCTGAACACAAATAAGTCAAATTTATAGAAAGTTATTAAGATCTTTAAGCCTCTACAAACATTTCATCATTGCTGACAATATCTATCTACTGTAGTTAACCCAGCCAAAGCAGCTCCTGCATTGGGAAAGGATGAAGGTGACTTTATTTTGCAACTCATCAAGCAGCAAAGGAGTTTTCTGGAGAATGTTGGTCTGGGGGCTCTGAGCATAAGGATAAACAACAGATACTTTTCTGGTTCCAGGAGAAGAGTTGATAAAGCCCCCATTCCTCTATCATCATGTATTAGGACTGTATTCCTAATACCCTCGAATGTGCTGACAGCAATGGTGAGCAGGTTAGGGTTCCCTACATGAACAAATGTGGCTTCCCTTTGACAATGAGTAGGCAAGCCTTAAAAAGAGAAAAACTGTTCGGAAAATATAAAGCACCTCAGGGACCATTTAAAAGACTGTATCAGTGACTTCTATCCAGAGATACTGAATCCAGTTGTACAGAAACCAAATGTCAATATTTACAAGGTTCTTCCCATCTTATATTCCTTTTTCTTTTATGCTTTTTCTACCTCTTTTTCTTCCTCCCTATTCCCCTGATCCTCTACTTTATTCTCTTTCCCATTTGCTCTCATTTCCCAATTCTCCCCATCCCCATTAGTTAGTCCAAAATCTGTTCATCCTGCAATAGGCTTCAGTGATGGAAAAGAAAGGGCCCCAAACAAAGCCACCATCCAAGACAAGGAACCCCAGAGGGTGGTGAATGGTGACTGGGGCAAAGCCCGCGGACTGAGAGCGTTCACTGCTCTGAAGGCTCCTAGCCCGAAGAGTGATTAGGCTTCGGCAGGCTTGATAGCTGTATCAAGCCTCGTGATTTCAAAGCTTTCATGGGCTGACAAGGACTTGCTAATTTCAAACTTTCTAACCAATTACAATCACAAAGGACTCAGGACAATAAATCAGTGAGCAAAATGAAACTGCTGGAGTGAAGCAGCCCTCGCAGGTTTTACTCTTGTAGCTCTGCCATGCAATGTGCAGCTGGCACTCTGCTTCAGTAAGTAAATAAAAATACATTATAAAATACAAACATGCACAATGGATCCCACTTGCTGCCTTGTTCCCAGTAGAGGGGTATGTAGGAACCCTGTCTTGCATTCAGCCCATTAATTTCTGATGGTGTTAATTAAAAACTTTTGATGCTGGTTTGAATGGAAAATACCTCAGTGTTTCCTTTATTGAAACACCAAGTTCCAAGTCTTGGATTATTAGGTTAAGCTCTGTCAGTAGTGAGACCAACATAAATGCTTTTCATACCATCTGTTTTGACAAAAAAAGAATAGTAATAATAATAAATAAGTGAAAAGGAGGAAGAGAAACTGTTTAGGTTGAAAACTGCCTTTTCTCAATCTGTTTTTTTAAGGAATAAATTGAAAATCCAGGTCTCTGAATGTAGAACATATGATTTTTTAAAAAATCTTTTTTTTTAAATCTTTACAGAACATTCAAATCACCCAATGTTCCAGGACCTGAATTTTTTATATTTTGAAATGAAGAAAGCTGCTTAAAATAAGTGAATCAGCTGCGAAGTGATTTCTCTCTGTCTTTTCCTCTACTCTCTCTTTCAAAAGGCTGGAAAAAATGCTTAAAAGGGTATACGCAATTGATATGTGCGGCTTAAGAAGCTTAATATAATTACTGAGGACTCAGACTTTCTATTTAAAAATAAGATAGGATGGGGTAATAGAAACTCTGAGTGGTGACTATTCATCCCTCGTGAGGTGTGGGAAATGTTTCCAAATGTTTAATCCACTGAACAAGGTGAGGGGTGCAAAGCAGTTATTCGTAGATTCCTCTGTCCTCCTGAAAACCTAAGGAAGCCTCCGAAATCCAGAGAGAAATGTAAGAGGATGGTGTGAGAGATGCTGTGCGGGAAACGAGCAAATGAAACATCCATCGCTGCAATCCAATGCTTTTATGAAATATTAAGCAAACCACCGAAACATTCTGCTTGGTTTTTAAGACTTTATTCCAACCTTATTTTTCAATCATTCTTCCCTTTTGTATGGGGGCCTGAAGCCTTGAGCACCTGTTCCAAGAGGCACCATACATGTCATTTCATAGATGCCCTTTTCTCTTTTGTGTTTTAATATATCTTTCTCTGTTACTTTTCATTTCCCGACCTGTTTATTCACACTGTCTTCAATGTCATCTGAATCCTTGAAAGACCACAAGATTTTCCTTTTATTTCCCCTAAAGGTCTTTACCATTCTTATTCTTGTTTTGATCTACGTATCTCTAGCAAGAATGAAGCTCTCCATAAAGGCTAAGCATTTTGGCAGGTCTCTCTTCCTTCCCTCCCTAACTGCAGGCTGCACTGACCTCACCCTCTTGGAACAGTCTGTAGAACTGGCCTCCAAACCTAATGTGACAAGATAGTGATCCTTCAACAACAACAGCAACAACAACAACAACAAAACTTCACCGTAAAGCATGTAAGAAGTCTATGCAGAGTGATAAAACTAAAACTCCATAAGGGAAATAGGCCTGAGCAAATCACAACATGAGTCTATTTGTTCACAAAATTTATGAATTTTCCCCAGAGTAAATTGATAGGTGATATTGCTTACAAAGAACTAGTAAATGTAAATTGACTAACAGATATGTAGCAAATGAATGCATTTAAAGATGATTTCCAGCTGAAATGATTTTCTTTCCTAGAGACCAAGTTTTTGTTAAACTTAATCCTAACTCTCTTCCCTTTCCAGCAGCAGAAACATCTGGTCGGTTTTAGATTCCCCTTGAATTTCCAACTTCAAAGGGAATTATAAAGAATAACAAATTCATGTACCGGCACTAAAAAAAAATTAGAGCAGCAGGAGAGAATGGTAAAATTGTCCTCATTTGACTGCTAGTGACAGGCGCCACAGGCAGAAATATAAGAAAAGACAAAGGCAAGATCACCAGTTGACAACCAGAGTTCTTGCAAGGGTCTGAATCTTTTGGCTACATGCAAATATGCAAAGGGCCCTTAGCAAGCCACAGGGAGATTTCTCCTTGCTTTAAATAAATAAATAAGTAAAGAAATAAATACAAGGATCTGAAAGGTAAGAAAAAGAAATGGGTTCATACTTACCTGTCACATAGTTTGTTGAAATAATAATAAATAAATCAATAAAAGTTTGTGAAAAGAATGACCTGGAGAAAATCTTAAAGATTCACTTGGCCTGTGGGTTTTTATTCAATCTGGAGAAAACTGTGTGAATTCTGATTGTACAAAGGGCTCCTACCAGAAGTAACACAGGCTCTTAAGGGTCCACTAGGCCCATCATGACCTCAGAAAAGTCTGGATTTCCAAAGGTCTCAAAAATAGTTTCTGCTTCTTCCTTGCTTTGGATTTTTATTATCAACGGATGTAACCAGAAATCAAAGTCTTCCTGGAGTGGAAGAACGGGGTTTGAATAAACTATTGATATTTGTAATTGTGTCAAGTTGTGTTTGACATCACTTTATTGAACTGGATTTATTCTTTCCCTCTATCATTTTCTTAGCAAAACTGAAACACACTCCCTAGAGTATAGGTCTTTATACAATCAGAATTGAAAAAATGAGAACAGAGAAAGTCCAATTTTGCCATTGCAATTACCTATTACAAGACAAACTTTCTTCTTTCCCATTTTATGTGCTATGTGTACAACAATAAAAATAAACAAAGCCATGATTAACCAATCAACTTGTTTGTGGACCAAAGACAGAAATGGTTAAAGGCTAAGATGTCTTTCAATAATTAATTATAAGAGTCTTTAAACTTAGTATTCAGAGGTTACAAATCTCCACACCACAAATACATTAGGTTGATTCCAGAGTGGCCACCGAATACCCAGAAAGCAAATTACGTTTGACCAAAAGGTGTACATCAACAGCACATTAGGAATATTTTCATAGAGGAAGATAGAACATACAGAATCAGTTCTCCATGGGTCCTAGCATGGTTTCCTAATGGAGCAGACTCCATACGACCATCTCCATAGCATATCCTTTCTATCACAGGCTCTAGGTAAAAAAGAAGTAATCTCTAGTTAAGGGCAGAAAAAAATGAAGATTTCTCCTCAGCATTTCCAACCTGAAAGGACTGAGCTGGCTACAGAATTACCACCTTGAATGTTTTTGCCTTGAGCGGGGTTTTCATCTTTCCCTCACCATTCCAGGTGAAGCAGGATCACCAAGGTTATCCCAGTAAGAGAATGCCACAATTCCCATCATTTTGATAATTTTGCATGATCATGTGTTATGTGTCCAATAAACTTTATCCAGAAAACATGCCACCCTCATGAAACAGGGATCTGATGATCTGAACTAATCATCTTTTAAAAAATTTTGTGGCTATCAGCATCATTAGGTCTGAAACGAAAATCCTGGCTTGGTGGGGGTATTTATAAAGAATTCCCTGCCCTATATAAGCAAAAGCATCCAACCACAGTTCTGAACTTAACTAGGAGGAAGGAGGTAGAAGGTGTAGAATACTATTTTAAGAAATCTTTTATAGCTGGAAGGATACATGAGGTCACAGAGGTAACAACAATTCAATAAACAATTGGAGTCAAAAAGGCCAAGCATAAGGAAACTCCAAGCATAAGAAAATGGGGTGCTCGTACACACACCAAGATGCAAACACTATTAATAATAATAAAAATAAGTAGTATAGCTATTATAATGATGGGGCATGGATAGTTCACTTGGGTGTAGTATATAATACACAAGCTAGAAAAAACCATGGATAAACTTATATTTCTCTTTAAAAGGCAGTTTATATTCTAGGTTTATATGGCCTGAGGCACAGAATCCGATACCATGTGTAAAAAAGTCGTGAAGAAAGGCTTATACTTTTATCTTACGTGTTGTGTTGTGAGATCAATGCTAAAATAACTATGAAAAGGTTAGTTTTTAAATATGAGTATTATAGGTAATGGTAAAACATCCTTGCAGATTTAAAATAATAGAATGGCTAGTTTCTACCTATGTTTCCCTGTGATACCTGCCTTAGCCAAGCCATCAGATACATTTATAACATTTTGCTGACATTTTAATGATGGTGATGCCAGGCCAGGGTAAAGGAGAAACAGAAATGATCAGAAGGTTGAGGGAAGAAAAAGAAATGGAAAAGAAAAAAAGAGTTTATATTGTTTGCACCATCCAGTCTGGCAAATTTTACAGATGCTCTCTGTTTGCTTGGGATAGTTTATTACTTATGTTATTACTTTCTTTTTTTTTTCCCATGTGCTTTGCTCTACCAGCTTTGGCTGAAAATATTTTGTATGTGTCCATACTGTAAACCCTCATATTTTTCTAGAGATTTAGTGTGGTGGAGAAACTTTTTTTTCCTTCCCCAAGGGTTAAGGCACATCAATATTCTAGCTACTCACTTTCGAGGCCAATGGAAAATGTGCTCCTAAGATTAAATAGACCTGAGTAACACATAAATTCAGTTTATACTGATGCAGTGTGTTACATAGTTACTCACATCCTGAATTTCTGATGAGTGTAATACACCTGTTGGACAACACATTGCTACTGAACAGTCACTGACCTACAATTCAAAGACAGTGAGACAGCACAAAACCCTAAATATAGGTTCTCTACAGGGAGCCTAATTTACACAGAGCTTCTACATCTGTGGAACACTTTGTGTAAAGGATCTAGCCATGGGAAGCTGGCTCATAGAGGGTTCTCTAAAATATTCTTAGAATAAAGTAGAGCAACACTCACAGGCACATGGAGAGCACCCTTTGTTCTACAATGTATAATCTTCTTCCTCCCAAACTTAGTGTTTTTAAAAATATCAATCAGACTTTTACTATATACTTTCCCCCTTTTCCAACTTCCTAAATGCCCCACATACTTATTACACGTTTTCCATTTCTGCCAATAAACCTTAAAAACTATAAACTTTTAAACCCAATGTTACATTTGGTTTTAGTAGATTTGGCATATTTATCTAGCATTGGTTGGCTGCAGCTAGACTGGAGTTCTAAGTAGTCAGAGGACTACGTTTTCCTTTCACCTCAGATAAAGAATTGTACACAACACATGCATATATCCAGTAATGAGTATAATTAATGCTGCATAGAGCCTGCATACAAATTATCATTCTAAATTTGCGTCAAGTGAAAAAAGTGCCAAAAGAAAAACAGCTCCCCAAGAAACCTAGCCAGATTTGTGAAATGTTTCTCCAGTCAACCAAATTGCCCTTTGGCTTACAGATGTGCCTAAGAATATTATGAGACTCACGGATGAGATTTTTATGATCGATTGTTACAGATTAGAAAATATAACGTCGGGATACTAAGAAGAAAAATACTACTATACGCAATGATTAGAACTATTTATTCAAATGTTTTTAACCTTAACATGTAAAAATGTCCTGATGGGCCTGAAATATTGATGTATTAAATGCTATGATGTCTGAGGTTTGCTTCAAAATAACATTGCATTATAGTGAGAAAATGATAGGCCACGAGTTAACCATTGTACAAGCTGGGTCATGAGTAAATAGGAGTTCATTATAGTAATCTGCCTATATTCGCATCTCTAAAATTTTTCTTAATAAAATATTTAAAAATATATACTGATTTGAACTTTGATTCATTTATTATTTATTGACTGATTCATTTACTGTTTATGCAAAGTATTACGGAAACATAAACAAATAAATAATAATAAAAATAATGCTCTTGTTGGAAATTTAGGTTAAATGAGCATTCCTCTTCAGTAATAGCACATATTTATTTAAAATGTTTATGAAGACTATGTAATCACATGCAAAATTCCTAGGTTAAATTTTGAGAGCAGGACACAAAATTATATAGAAAGTAGGATAATAGCACGTTTAAAAGATATATCCTCAGGGGAAAATGAGAGTAAGGAAATATATCAAATAGTTATTAATGATTGGATTTAAATTATAGAAATAATTACTTTAATTTTTCTTCATTTTACTCCTATGTATTTTTCCAAATTATTTTTAATGAGCATGTATCATTTTTAAATGAAAATAAATATTTACTCATTAGCGGAAAAGATGCGCTCCCCTTTCCCAAGGAGCTTTTCTTTTACTAAAACAGAGAAACTACAAACACAGCATTGCCCTGATAGTTTAAATCTTCATACCTAGAAGTGAAATACACCCACAGGAAAAGAAATGTCAATACCGATTTTATTTGATCATAGAAACATAAAGAGCTTTGTGTGTGTTGGATAGAAAAAGGGAAGGAACTGGCTTCTTTGCAAGCTAGCAAGGGTGTGAAATTCGGGCCTTTTTGTGATGAGATCATTTTGTGATAAATGCAAAGGAAGCAACAAATTCAAGTTACCAAATAAGCCTGTGCCTTGAGCTCCTGAGGCTTACACTAATATGAGTTTCTTTCTGGGCAGCATAACAAGTAAAGCATGGGAGTAGGAATGGGGGGATGCAGTTATAATCCTAAAGGCTCCTGGCCTTCGCTGCAGAGATGAATATGCTCAGAGAGACAGAGATAGATGTGCAATAGAATTAGAAACAACCACATAGTGGCAACTATGGATTATGTGCAATGGATATGGAAAGTCCCTGTTAGAAAGCTATCTTATTACCCCAAGATATTATTTTCCTCCTTTTATGCACATTCATATAAAGTGAAGTCAAAAGTGTAACTTTTAAAGGTTTGGATGAATATGATGTTTATGACTAAATGGGCCTGGACGGAGCCAGGCAGAACACAGTCAGATGCCAGGCGAGTCACCCCTTCCCTTCTCCTCCCTCTCCAGTACATTTGCCAGTGCATTTCAACGCAGGCTGACCTCTAGCAAAGTCAGCTCTTTCAGACTCTGTCTGAGCTGATGATGCTCTACCCAGACACCCTCAGTCCTGACCCGCACCCTTCTTCCAGCCACTGAAATATCAAGAATTCTACAAGGCCACAATACCAACTTTTTAAAAACTTTACACATTCTCTGTACGAGACACACAGACAAAACTTCAAATCTATGTTCACTTGTAGCCCTGGTCTTGGTCCTCTTACTTAACTGGCAAAGGAGAGTGGCCTTATTCATATCTCTAAAGGGTATTTTCCCTTTCTGTTTGTGAATGTATGCAAAGCAATCATGTCTAGTTTTATGATTGATCCAAATAAAGCAAATATATTTCAAATTTAAAGAATATCACAGAATATTAATTGATAGTACAAAGTATCACAAAAGTGTGTCTGGAGGGTTTTGTGTTCGTTTGCTTAATACCAAAACATCCTGTGTTCTACATGAGAAATACCAGTGCCCAACTCCACCCTATCACCCCTTATGTTCACTCAGGAGTCTCCTTTGGAAATATGTATCTCTGGAGAGTCTTCCAAACAAGTCCTTTGAGTACTTCCACCCTTAGGTAACAATGTCATTCTAAAGTGTTGTTGAAATCCGCGGTAATAGGTTCTGAAGGTCACGTTTCTTATCCTTCTAAATGATGGTTTTTTGAATGAACAAATAGGAAATGAAAAATCTACCTTTTACCAATATCAAAATATGTTTCGTTAAAATTTAAACTCACCACAGCCTTTAGGTCTAATTTTTTCTGAGGTTTGTATAAATATATTTGACTTCTTTGCATCTTAATATTTTGGACTACCATTTAAAGATAAAGAAGGATACTCACCAGACAGCAATGTTGTGAGGAATATCCAGTTAGTGATTGTGAAACATTCTGAAATGAAAAGAGTACTGTTAAATGCTAGGTATTTATTTTAATAAATGTATGACAATATGGCAATTACAGAAAATAATCCATTTGTTCCTTACTATGGGACACTAACTTAGGGATACTATATAAAAAGTAAAAGATGCTTGCCTTTGGGAATGAAAATACAATCGTACACTCAGAAAATGGCTTTTGTGACTGTCTGCATATTTAACTGCAAGGGCTCTCACCAGTTACAAACAGTTATGAATGACTTGCTGCCCATTTCTGCAAATCACCGAAACTTGTGTTGAAAAAGTTATGTTTTATGGTTAATTATCCATGGTCTGTTTTAAAAAATAAATCAAACCATTGTAAACCACCAGGATTTGCAGCTCCATTTGAACTTTACTGTAATTTTGATAAAACATTTTGTAAATAAAAACAAACTGGTTTTTCCTTGTTTTTGGTTGTTTGTTACTTGTGTTATAGATATAAATATTGTGTCAATGGTGAGAGAACAAGCTATGGATTATTTACCCCTGGTTTCATGAGTTGTGAGTTACTGGCCTTATCCTCCTTTATGAGTATGAATAAATGTATAGTATTCTATTCCAAGTCCTGTACAACAAATGGAACGAGTGAACTGAAACCTTTTAAAACCAAAACCTTTTATGCTAAGTCATAGAACAACAAAACAAACCTCAAATTAACATTTAAAAAGCTTCTACTAGGGCGCAACAAAGTCTCCAAATATTATATAATCTGCATTTTAAAAATTCCTTGCCTAATAAGCAGCAGTCTATCAATAATTCTATAAGTTTTTCTTTTCTATGCCTTTAAAATTTAGAAGTCACAGGTGTTTTCCCAGAGATCAGCGTCACCCCTAATACCACCACCACAATGAAAGCCTTGAAAATGATCAGCATGATTAACTTCAGCCAAAACTGATTTAGAAAAATCAGGAATTCATGTAGCTAAAAGTAATAAAACACTATATAAAAGAAGAACTCTATATTTTTTTTTCCATAGTTACCATCCGAGGACCTATAATAAATAAAAGAAGTCCAAAAATAATTGTTCAGAGAAAATGAGAAAAGCCAAGATTCAAAGGATGCTGTGGTCGGTGCAAGAAGAGTATATCAGAGAGCTAGAATCATTTAAGCACCTAACACATTTGCATATGAAACTTAATGAGGATCACAAAAGTAGCTTGCCAAAAATTGTTTTTTAAATGAGCCAATGGTCTGTGCAGCTCTGACCACTAAAAAGGATCTCTAGGAAAGATGTAAAATTGCCTTCTGAAATTTGCTCCTGTTATAAAGACTGAGAGAGAATAAAAAAAGGCTTTATCATAAAATGGGGTGATGTGTCCACTAGTAGAGCCTGAAGAGCTCTGTATCTGATTTCTTCTTACTCCTTTATTATTGTATGGGTTACTGCTTACCTGCATAAACACCATGAAGGAATAGTCACAGCAGGTCCCTCACCAGCTCACCAAAACATGAAAAATATTTATGAAGCTACTACTATGTGTCAGACACAACTGGAGTGATTCTGCTTCAAAAGGTTAAGTCAGTGACTGAGGTTATTGTTACAATGTTAAAAAATATCACCACTGTTAGGAGCAACAAGATGAGAAGCTAGATTGAAAGAGTTGTGGAGGACTTATGAAAAATTAGAAAATGTTAAAACTTCTCCCTAGCTTCTTGCATGGCCTGGGAATAGGAAGTTTAAGCCTTCCAGCACTTCCTAAACCTGGATCCTATATTACAAAAAAACAAAAAAAAAATGAGAAGTAGCCTACATGTTCCCAGGGTCTTAGTTATAACAAAAAATGAGGGCTGAGCAGACTACGTTGGCACACACTGGACTTTGAAAGATCAAGCCCTGGTATGGTTCAGGGAGGGTGAAAACCTACTAAGATGAAAATGGAAGCTATTCTGGCAAAGGGAGGCAGGGAAAAAGTTCAAAGACGTTTTCCTCTATTTCTTTTATAACCAGATGGCTCCAGCTATTTTTGACAACCAAGAAAATGCTAATCCTCATATCTTTTATTGTCCTAAGTTTTCTTTTAAACCCGGGCAACCTATTTGAAAATCAGAGTACTCAAAATGACTTCCTCTATACAGAACTACACATTAAAAGTAAGAGCTTAGGTACAGATTATAATTACATGATATAGAATGTACTTTACATGGTATAGAAATTTTTTTTGATAATCAGGTACCTACATACAAAATTGCATATTGAAATCCAAACTCAGCTATAATACATGTAGAGGGACACTTAGTGAAATATACATGTGAATATAATTTAAAGTTAAAATATTCTAGTTAAAGACTAGAATATTCTGATGAATTTTCATTATTTTCTACAAACAAGACTATCCGAACTACAGATTCTGATAAGAAAAAAAAAAGCTGAAAGGAAATATATTTATAAAATACTTTAAATATATATACTAGTTTAGTCATTATTCATATTAAGACAACAAAAGACATCCGTCCTATGTCATCATAAATACAGAGACACGATAATCCCAATGATCTTGATCACTCAGTTGTTACAACAGAGTCACATATTCAAGCAACGAAACCTGAAAAACCAGACAAAACTCTCCTGGATTTGATTTTTATCTTTGTGCACCAGATTTTTCCATACAAAGGAATCCTAAATTGCAATAGCTAAAACATAAGACAATGTTAAACAAATTATAAAATAGCCACAGTCTTCTAGAAAAAATTAAAGGAAAAATTCACATCATCCCTTCAGTAAAATCAAATGAACCAATTTCTTATGGCTTTAACATCCAGAAGTAAAGTATGACCTAAAAGAATGATGCTGATCCCAAATACAAGGAGATGAAATGTTTCAATAGTTCCTATTCACACAATAATGATCATATCGATCATATCCATTCTCTCTCCCACACACCTTCCACCTTTTCCAACTGCATTAAAAACAATCAGAACTACTACCACTGACATCAGCTTTCGCACACCTGAACTTAATTTCTCGCATCCTAACAGTGCCTAGTGCTGTGCCTTCTCATTTTATATCCATTTTATAGCCATTTCATAGGTAGAAATTAGAAAGGAAAAACAAAACAAAGCTCAAAATCTCTCCAACCTCCCTTATCAGACAAATGCCTGGTTCCCAGAGGACATCAGTTAGTTAAGTGAAACAAAATGTAACAGGGAAGAAAGACTGATAAATGCATGTAAATCTCACTATGTTCCCTTTTAAACTGGGAAGGGAGTTACTTTAATGAAAAAAGTGGGAGGTGTGGGTAAGGAGTGAAGAATTACAAAGAGAGGGAGAGAAAAAACCCCATTTATTATACATTTGGGGCATTAAAAAAGGCAGTACAATGAACCCAAAGACTCGAAGTTGTTCCAGGAAGTAGTGTAATAGAAAGTTTCAAATGAGAATTCCAGAAGCCACAGGTTCTTAAGTAAAATGGTTGTTTGGTTGATGGATTCTATAGGGAGTTTGAATTAACTGTCTCTGTTGTAAACACCTAGATGTTTTCTCTTTCATTAAGGCTTTGGGGTTTGAATGTACTTTGTCAAAAGAAAAAAAAATTAGAACTTTATACAGCTACCAAAGTAAAAAGGAAGAAGAAGATGGATTTATATAACTGGCTTTTTACATAAATATTACATCAGGATATATCTCAAGTGAAAACACACACACACACACACACACACACACACACACACACCCATCTTCCTTATCCTATTTTAAAATTCATTTCATACTTCAAATGTTTTGGGGTTTTGTAAAATAAGTAAAAACACCTCAGAATAAGTGAAGTCTTTTATTACCTGGAAAATTCACTACATCACACAGGGTCACAGAGACCTATTTAAAGCCAGTTAAGGCTCTGACAATTATGGGACATTTTGCTGCAGCCTAGGGCAACTAGAAATGGCCCTGGATGTTAACTAACTCCCTTCTAAACAGTCTGAGAAAAGGGAAAAAAACTGTAAGTTTCCCCATCTGTTATTTCCTTTTTTTTTCTTGGCTGTGGAAAAGTAAAATTATGCAAGAGCTTTTGAATGTAAAGGCTGTGTGTGCTTTTTCCCTTTTTGTCTCTGTGTACCGGTTATGCGATGTTGCGTAACTGAGTACAGAGTAGGCGGTTAGCGTTTACTATTGATTTACACTATGCCATCTAATGAATTCAGAACACTAAAAAGAAAGGAGTGGGAAGGGGAGGGAGTAAAAAGAGAAAGAGAAGAACACGGAGAGAAAAAAGGAGGAACGAAGGGGAGGGAGACAGAGCTTATTTAGAGAAACAATTCTAATGCCTGGAATAGGTTCATTTTTATTTCCTTTAGTTCTGACTTTTGGTTATTGTTCAGGTCTGAGAAACGGACTAGAGCTAGTGACCCCAATATTCCAATCCTTTTTCTAATGAGGATTACTGTCAGGTGAATGTCTGTAAGTACTAATGTGTCAAATTACTTGGAAGCAATTCCACCGAACCCTTAGACTTCTCCATCTGTACCTTTTTATCATTTTCTCTATGTAGTTGTGAATCTGTATCTGCGATAGTCAGTGTTACGGTCCAACTGGTTTACCTAATCGTAAATATTATTTGAAAGATACACAGGGATATCATCAGGGCAAAGAGAAATATATTCTATTTTATACATCTTTAAAAATATATAAAGAACACATTTAGAAATCTTTAAACAGGTCACTGTTTTACTTTAGAAGAAGATATGCCACAAATTATTTGACTGAAAAAAAAAAACAGCCCAATGTAGGATAATAAAAGAGAAATGGACAAAATGAGGAAGGACCCTAAACTGATGAACGGTACTTACAAAGGAAATTTAAATAATGTCTTATGTCTATGGAAAGCCTTTAACTTTTGATCGGGATTATTATAGACATTCCCAGTTTTTCAAGGTTGCTCAGTGCTTCCCATGCTATACAATGAGTTCCCAAAGCTTAGGCAAGAAAGTGAGGGTGAGGTTGATTGTGCTGCTAGGGACAGGACTTTCCGTACCTTAGTGCCCTCCTATGGCTGAGAACAACCACTAAGGTGAAATAAAGTTCTCTTTATTCGGCAGCCAGCTAGAGAGCTGAGCAGGGAAGTTGTTTTCTTCCTGAATGTGTATTTGCAAATGATGACTGGGACAAATTACAGGAGGTTATTCGAAGGAAAGAACAAGAGTTTGGGTTTCATTTCTGATCATCTCATTGTCTTCTCTTTTCACCCATTTTAGCTTAGAAAATATTAAACAGATACCTACCCCATCCACTCGTCGAAGATGTCTTAATGACCAATGGCAGTGTGCATACGGTTGTACAGCTAGCACTTAACACGGTGCTTAGCATATTCTCTATACTCAGCAAATATTTGTTAAAACTTTAAAATGATAGGGGATAAACATCTCTGTTGGAAAAGTGTACTAGAAAGGCCTCAGAAAAATATATTCTAATGTTTTACAGGAAATCTTAGGTTGTACTACATTTTTTTTTTTTTGTGGAACAGGGTCTTGCTCTGTCACCCAGACTGGACTGTTGTGGCATGATCAAACCTCATTGCAATCTCCAATTCCCAGGCTCACGTGATCTTCCTGGCTCACTCTCCCAAATAGCTAGGATAACAGGTGTATAGCACCACATCCGACTAATTTTTTTTATTTTTTGTAGAGACAGGATCTTGCTCTGTTGCCCAGGCTGGTTGCAAATCCCTGGACTCAAGCGATTCTCCCACCTTGGCCTCCCAAAGTGCTGGGATTACAGGTGTGAGCCACTGTGACTGGCCTTATAAGCTCTATTATTTATGTCGAGATAAAATAATAATGTAAAGGAAATATCAGACTATTATTTAGGGGTCAGTTGACTTCAGTTCCATTTTATTAGGAAAAAGCTTAATAAGGATTATAATACTGATAACATCAGCAAAGTTTTCTGTTCATTTCCACCAGCCCTTCTGGACTATCTTCATTTCTGTCTTGGGCACAGAAAAGTCCATTTTAATTTCCATGGACATATTATAAAGGAAAAGACATGGGATATCAACATAATTCATCTTTTAAAAACCACTGAGAAGAATATAGCTATTTAGTAATGGGGAGAGAATATGGCTTTTTGTTAAAGGGCAAGGCAAGTTGAGTTTTGATTAGGTTATGCAAATCTAAATTAATATAAGGGCAACCAAGAATGTACTGATTTTCATTTTCTTGGTTAAACAGTTTTTTATCCAAAATAAATTTTGGATTAGAAATTCAGAAATGCCATCTTTTAGTTAATTGGAAAATAAGACCTTTAGAAAAATTCAGTGCTCGGTGTGGTGGCTCATACCTGTAATCCTAGCATTTTGAGGGGCCAAGGTAGTAGGATTGCCCGAGGCCAGGAGTTCAAAACCAGCCTGAGCAACATAGGGAGATCCTGTCTCTACAAAAAAATTAAAAAATTAGGCAGGTGTAGTGGTACATGCCTGTAGTCCCAGCTACTCAGGAGGAGGCTGAGGCAAGAAAATTGCTTGAGCCCAGGAGTTTGAGGTTGCAGTGAGCTATGATGATGCCACTGCATTTTAACCTGGGTGACAGGGCAAGACCCTAGCTCCAAAATTAAAAAAATAAAATGAACAAATAAATAAATAAATAAAACTACAATCTCTCAAAAATCGCAGCTGAAGATTCAACTAAAATCATGTTCAGCAATGGCAGCCATACTGTATCTTTATCAATGGAGCTACTGTCTTGTTAATTCTCCAGGGCGAAGCATGTAGATTTTAGTCATCCTCAAAAAGTTTTTTTTTTTATTTAACTTTGGTCATCCAATTAATGTCATCAAATTCAGCAACTTCCTCCAATGAGCATCCTGGCAATATGTCGACAAGATTATCCCATGTGTCTTTTCATTTCATGGACTCTTAAAAGTGGATAAGAACTTCCCTGTCCCCCTCATTTTATATATGAAGATTCCGAGGCTCATAATTAACTTTCTCAAAGGCATAGATTTTGAGACAGAGCTGGGACTAGTATTTAAAACTCATAGTTCATTTTTTCACAGCATAGACTAAATCAAAGTTGTATAAATTGAATTTTATTTTAAATACCATAGGGAAAGAATTCTAAGGATTCTTTTATAAGACAAAGAATCCTTACATTATGTAAAATGTTCACCTCAAAGCTATCTTATACTTAATCTTTTAAAAATCTTAAACATGAGTCTATTGTTTAAATTCTTACTTTTCCTCTTCCTCTTCTTAATTTTTAAATCTTTACATAAGTCTTCCCTGTCCTCTTACTTCTACTATGTGTGCTCATATACGCCCTTTCCTGACTCCAAACTCCTCCTTTTCTCTCACCTTTCATATGTTTATCCACCTTTTATTTATTTCTCTTCCTCATAGAAATCATTTTTTTGTTAATGTTCTTTGATATCCTCAGAAATTATAAAGGAAGAAAAAGCGTAAATTTAGTATTATATAATATATAGGCCTTTGGTTTATACTTAAGTTAAAAAAATGCAATAAGATATTGACAAATTGAAGGCAAACTACAGCTGTAGGCTTTCCTCTAGAAAGTTGCAGCTGTCTAGATCTCCGTATTATCAATATGTAGTGTTTCAGAGTATCTCATCAAAGAGAGAGCAAAGGGTCCTGACCTCCAGATCAGTCATTTTTCGTCTACACCAGAGGTCATCTCTTTTCCCTTTTCTTTATTTCCATTCCCCAGATACAAATATTTGAGACTGGCACAGCAGAGGGAGAACCAGATAAATCCCGGTGGCTTAATGTGACTTCATATGATACTGGCCAAACTCTTTCAATTCCAAAAAAATTTCAGAAAGAGTTGCACACTCAAAGTGCAGTTACAGAAAACGAAGTATGAAGAGGTTAAAAGAAAAGAGTACTCAGACATGAGAAAGAGGTCCCTGGATTACAGGGACATTGCGTCCAGAATCATTGTAATTAAGATTGTGTCATTGTTTCCATTATAAACTTTACTCTTAAGGGGTTTATAATTCAGCTAAAATGGTCAGCTCTAGGCTGAACTGCAGCTCCAAATATCTTAGAGTGGGAGGTCCCCCCACCATTTCTTTTCATTTTTTTTGTTGTTGTTGTTGTTTTGTTTTGTTGAGACAGAGTCTTGCTCTGTTGCCCGGGCTAGAGTGCTGTGGCGTCTGCCTAGCTCACAGCAACTTCGAACTCCTGGGCTCAAGCGATTCTCCTGCCTCAGTCTCCCAAGTAGCGGGGACTATAGGCGTGTGCCACCATGCCTGGCTAATTTGTTCTATCTGCATGTTTTCGGCTGTCCAGCTAATTTCTTTCTATTTTTAGTAGAGACAGGGTCTCCCTCTTGCCCAGGCTGGTCTAGAACTCGTGAGCTCAAACAATCCACCTGCCTCGGCCTCCCAGAATGCTACCTCCTGTTTCTTAAAAAAGAAAACATACAGCACCTATTCAATACTTTCAATGATAGTTTTATCCTGACCCTTTCTCTTTAAAGGGTTGTTGCTAATTGACAACCTTAATCTACAGTGAGCCAACCTGAGCAACATCCACTGTGGAATGCAGGACATTACCCTCATATATGAATGAGCAATAAAAGGATCTCCTATTATTTTAAGAGGCTTAATGTACATCAGTTCATTCCACTTTATCGATGTGAACAGGATTTTAGCAACTCTTCGTTGAAAAGTTTCCCACTCTAGTTTGCTAACTCTGGTTTTGCAGAAAACATTGCAATTATAGGAGACAGGAATTTCTGATGGTTTCCTCATATTTCTTTCCTCATAAGCCCATTCTCAGGGTGGGTATCAGATAATTAATAATTTTTAAAATCCCTTGATTCTCTTTCTCTAGCATTGTCTACAATGTCTAATGGTTATGGTACAATGCTATGCCACGATGGTGAGGATGGGGGAGGAAATCACAGATAGACATTAAAATTAACAGGCCAGAGGAAACTAGTACTTACTGAGTACATATTATGTGCCAAATATTTCATTAATATTATTTCATTTAAATGTAAACCTACTGTGAAGTAGCATTTGGCCCGTGTTTTATAGATTAGCAACACAGCTACAGAGCTGTTAGCTAACCTGCCTAAGGACACCAGAGCTAATTAAAAAGCTGTGAAGTGAGATCTGAATCAGGATCTGTTTGATTCCCAGGCTCATATGCGCTACAGTGCACTGCAATTCCAGAAGCAGAACATGAAGCCATTTAACCAAAAAAAAATTCTCCATGTCAATGATCAGAGCCACCTCATGCTTCAAGTAAGAGGTGGGGTGGATAGCAATAACTCTTCAAAAGAGATAGGTTCTTGCTTTGCTCTTAGCTCTGATAAATCCCCATTTGTTCAAATGCAAATATCCAAATGATTATTTGGAAAATGTCTTGTCTTGGATAAGGCAATGAACAAGCTTCCAGGAACTTTTAAATCAGACCAGATATTTGAATGTTTATAAAAATCCTTTAAATATTTATACTAGATAAAAGTTTTAAAAATATAATGCATAAAAAAATCAGATGATTAATACAACATTAACATTTCAATCTGCATGTGTGTGTATATATAAATATATATATATATATACACACTTTTTTTGTCCTTGTCAAAATTTCTGGTAATTACTATAAAAGAATTTGACAAAAGCTAAACAGTAAATATGATAATTCAGGAGAAAAGAAAATGAAGAATAAGAAAAGAGGAGTGTGTGTGTATATATAACTTCTCTCAGAATTTTGATCCGAAGATATTTCTTAAGCTAAATAGGTCATAGTGCTTTAGTCTAAATGGTGTGTTTATGTGTGTGTGGGTGTAAAGACAAAGGAGTTTTACTATGTTAATATGGCAAATGATTATTTTTCCAAAGTCATCTTTACTGAATCATTTTATGTGGATATATTATTTTATAATACTCTCTAACAAATACTTGTTCAAGATAACATTAGAGCTCATCAGGTAAATAACAGCAGTTTTAAAAGACTGCAATCTGAAGCCCTGTAGAGTTTGCCAGCTTTACATGTGACTATGAAGTGTCTAATGGAAAGTATACTCCATTTGATTCACACAATGCAGTCGGTGTTTTGGGATGAATCTTATGTAACTGTGTGTGTATGTGTGTGTAATGTACTATGCTCCTCAAGACTACTGGATACTTTTAAAAAATATTTTTTAAAATCCTAATTTGGTGAAGAACTTAACAACAAAGTAAATGAAGCCAAACAGACTTGAGAGAATGAACAGTTCTTTCAGAAGCATCAATGTATTCTTCAACATTTAATAAATCCTTATTGCTCTGGTCTTCCCTCCTTTTCTTCCTCAAGTCTAAACTGGGAGCAGGAAGGAAGAAACACTAACTCCTGATTTAGGAGACGCACAGTAGAGAGATCTAGCACATACTCCTGACCTTCTCCTCTCATCCCTATAAGGAAAGGTGATGGTAGACTAAACATCGGTACAATAAGTTTGACAGTTTTGTGGTATTGGGCGAAAGCAGGCTTGTAGCTGCATACTTCAAGGGATTTCTTCAACGTTTAGCTTTTCTAGATGTTCTTACTACAAAGCCAAGAAGAGACGAGATATGGCAGGGAAATAGATGAGGTTTGGGGGGATGGGAGAGGAGACACTCCTTTTTTTTTCAAATAGTGTTTAAACACATGACCAAGACTGGAACCAGCTAAAAATAACTCACAATACCTTCCTCACAACAATAAAGCAAAAACTCACAATCAATTATTTTGACTGCTGAAAGTAGACACTGATACAAAAGTAACAGATGGAAGCCCAGTTTAACTCACACAACACACTCCCTAATCATAATTGCAAGCATCCCTGTGACAATAACTTAGCAATGGTGACTTTGGCCTTTTGCTTCAAAATGTCTCCTTTAGGTGGGTTTCTTTAAACACTTCAGAGGGGCTGGCTTAAAATAATGCAGAATGAAACCAACTCATCCGTCTATATCTAGAAGCAGGAGAGAGTTACAAATCACAGCCTGTGGACAAAAGGGATCCAGGTGTCACCTTTGCCAAATCTTTTCTCAAGACCAGAATAGACTTTCTTTTCTTATTTATTTTTGCTGTCTGGTAGTATTTTTAGGAAAGGTGACATATCTGTACTATTAAAAACACCACACTACATAGCATCTAAAAACTTTCTTAAATTGAATAATTAAAAGTAATGAATCTTCCTACTAATTTCTCCTCAAAGTTGAAAGAAAGGTTATTTTCTTACCTTACATTGTGCCTTCTGATCTGACAGTGTCATTCAGTCAATAATTTCAATGTCAGTTACTGATTTTCAGCTCTTTTATTACAAAGACTTCAAGCAATAATGAAATGATGCTGATCTGCTTGCTTTCACTCTATATATCGTCTATAATTGTATGCTTATGCTTCTATTTGGATCTATATTTATCTGCTTTATCTGCCTACAGTGCATCTGTTTCTCATACACACAGACATATTTATATATATACACATACTGTATATATATATATATAGGTTATATATAAACACACATACCCCAAAAATGTATGAATGTATGCTAGTGTGCTTACTTCAACAACTATGCAGGTGCATAAATACTCAGACACATGACAAATACACAAAGAACATAAATGTACTGTAAACATAGTTGCACAGGGAAAAGTGTATCTTAACAACAGCCCTGTCTGCCGTACTTGGCTGTTGACCTTTGAGACTGAACACACTGTTGAATGGAATGTCACAGACTACTCTGAGAAGGAGAAAAATCTTCTGAAGCCAAACTATTAATATATAACTAAATAGAAATCATGCATTCTAACTCACTCATTTCAGACATGAGGAAACTAAGATACTAAGGTGAATAGCAAAGATTTTCTAGTTTTCTAAAAACAGAGCTAGAACCCACGCCTCTGCCTTCTAGACAAATGCTCTTTCTGCTATGCTGAATTGAAATGATGAAAACAGTTTTTTCAAACTCAATATCATTAATTGCTACTCTTTCCTATTTTTCCATTTCCTTACTGCAGGAAATGCAAGCAACAACAATTCACAGAGGGTACGGCACTGTCTAACTATTTCATATGTACTATTTTATTTAATCTGCACAGTATCTCTATAAAGTAGATACTATTATTCACCCTCATTTTACAGATTAAAAAACTTAGGCTCAGAGAGTTAAATAACTCGCCCAAAGCTACGAAGCTGGTAAGGAAAAGGGCTAAGCTCCTGAAATACTCAAGGCCCATGTTTTTCCCACTAGACCGTGATGCCGTCCTTAATACACATCTGAATGTCATGCCCTACCACCACCACAGTCTGACAGTCTTATAAATCTAATAACTGGTCTGTTTCAGGATATATAACGAGTCTAAAGCAGAGGTTCTCTCAGACTGCGAAAAAAGCAAAGGAAAGTAGAGAAGGTATAAGCTGCATATTCCTAGTACACAGCCTATGCCTCTATAAGAAAACCGAAATATGCAAAATTCAGACCAAAAAAAGAAAAACGACCCCAAGGGTAGTCTTATGTGGTTTAAAGTCTTAATAACTTCTAGTCTGTGAACACTTTATGTCTTTCTCATCTAAGGATTATGTTAATAGCAAACCGATAATATTGAATAAGATGGGAAACGGCACAAGAAGGCAGAGAGAGAACAGCAAAAGATAAGACCCGCACCCGCCTCTTCTTCCTCTCTTGGGACAACACTTCCAAAATAAACACGTATTAAAAAATACAAAGCCAGTACCAAAAATTGGTATTTTGCCCCCACTCAAGGGTGGAGGACAAATTCAGAAAGGAAACTAAGTCTGCATATGGTAGGTAATTTTATATATATATCTCTTCAGATAGTAACCAGTTGTTAGCCACATGAAACAGAGAGGAGTTTTATACTTTGGTTGGCTAACACCGAACACAGCACTGGGAGATGCCATGCAGATTTGTGAAACTCCCTGGGGCATACTGCATCCATAAGCCAAAGAACGAAAATTACACTGATCCATACATGCAGCTCTTCATCTGTGACATATTGATAATTACTCTTCATTTGTGAATTATTAAATAAATCCAAGTTATAAAACCAAGTTTCACACAGTTGTCACAAATAGTACATTTTACTTAACTCTTTCATAATAGCATCTAGCCTCTGTCTGTAGGAAAAGGGAGCTCTCATGCTATAGGGCCTGATATTACAGAAAGATTATGGTCTTTAGAAAGACAGATGGACTTGAGTTTGAATCCCAGGTTGTCTACTTACTAGCAATACAGTTTTGTGCATGTGGCTTAAACTCACTTTTATCACCTGTGGAGCAAAGAATAAAACTACTTTTGCAGGAACACTGTGATGATTAGGAATATCTCCCTCATAAAGAGGGGGCCTTAAATAGTATTATATGTTTAAGAAGGCTATTTGGCTGTGACTTGCTTTTGTGTAAGTGATACAGAACTCTTCCAGGAGTAACAGAAGATGCAAGGTACTTTTCATGGTGGTTTAATCAAAGACAAACTTTTTGGTGATCAGATGTGTTCCAAGTAAGAATAGAAATAAAAATATTTCATAGAGTAACATTTTCAATGGAAGATCTTAAAGCACTTAACTCTTGACTTTTGTAATTGCTGGTACTCTCATTTAATAGTTGGGCAAAATGACGTTCAGGGATAAATCCCCCAAATCAATAATAATAATAAAAAAATCACTGGCAGGGTGAGTAGAATTTCTGTTTTTAACATCTAATCCTATAGTGTCCAGCGGAGGAATAATTGCTGCAAGGTCACAGATGCAAAGGGCTATGTTTCCCCAAAGCTCTTTGAGATTATTCACTAAGGCCAAAACCATTAGGTAATGCTGTGTACATTTGCTGAGATAACAAGGGTGAGTCAGAGGTTAAGTCAGGGTTTCAGGTTATAGGCGTGGGGTGAAGAGTGGCTTTCAGATCAAATGATCAGAGTAGTGTGATTTAAGCAAAGAATAAGCTATACAGTATTTAAAATAAAAGAAAAGAAAGGGGGAGACAACCGTAGCCAAGAGAAGGTGGGTGGGAACACAGACCCCGTGGGGCTCAAGTGGGTAACTGCGCCTCGAAGAGGAAACCCTCCCACATTCACGCACACTGAGAAGTGAACAAAAAAGCCCAGGGTGCAGCATAAATCCTGCTATCCCAATAACACACACAGATGTTCCACCATTGTTTTCTTTTATGCACATTTTAATTAAGAGATCAGAATCAAGCATTAAAATGGTATTAAATGGCTTGTTTACATTTTCACTATATGTCATTTATAATGTATTTTCTAAATGTGTGTATATCTATTCAGAAGGACTATTTGGAATTTTTATGTCACTGCTACAACTGTCCTGCTAACTCACACTTATTTTAGGTAACTAAATAAGCGTCAAAAAGCTTTTTCAGTCCAAGAAATGGGACTCTCACTTCTTTAATTCTCAGTCAAGCAATCCTCATCTCCCACCCTACCTCCCGGCAGGGAGATACAGTACTACAGTACTTCAATACAACAGGAGGCCCCAGGTCCACAACAACCTCTCTGATTTTTCACAAGAGTCACAATTTCAAATGTTCTCCCATCGTCCTCATAAGAAAATATTCTTTATATTCATGTCATACCCTTTCCCTAGAGCAGTTTTGAAAACCTCGGGAACTCAAAGCTACCGCATGGAGGAACCTGACCACATACAAGTGGCTTCCCTGGAGGGGACACCTTGGGTGATGTGGGAATGCGTACATTCCCCCCCGCCCCCCATGTCCTATTTCTAATCTGCAACTTAACCCTATTTACCTCTGCAGGAATCCTTTGAGTTCTCTATATTATTCTAGCACTGAAACAGGTATTCACACTTTCCCTCCTCCCAGATTCCACAGATATTAAGACTGATTCACACAACCCACCTGCGTTTGTGGACCACAGGTGTCCTGCAGTCCACCTACACCACATAGTTTAAGTACTTTAACCACAGGCCATTGTTCTAGAAGCCTACTACTGATCTTATACCTTATGAATCACAGCACGTGGAATTGTAAAGTCTCAGAAGGCAGGACTTATGTCTCTTCCACGTTCAGTTCAGTGCCTAGCACACTGTGAGTGCTCAATTAGTCCAAGTAAGAGAGGTAAGGTTTTTTTCTTTCTTTTTCTTTATCTGTTTGTTATCCAGGATAAGCAGAATGCTTGTAGAGAACAGGCATAAGAAATGGATACGTTCTAAACCTACTGTCAATTTATATTCTGTAAACTGTCTCATTTGCAGTATACATGACTACAAAAATGTTTTGGTTACTCTAAGTGTACCCTTGAGGTAAGAATTAAATTAAGTCTACTACAATTGATAGACCAGATAGGACTCAGAGATGAGCAAGAGCATGGCTTTGAATCAAGTCTCTTTTGGAAGAAAACACTAAGATGTCACCACAGAAAGAATAAAATTGGCACAATGTTCTGGAAAGCATTTTAGCGATACGCATCAAAAACTCAAAAAGAAATGAATACTGTTGACCCAGAAATCTCCACCTTTAAGAATTTATCTAAAGGAAATAATCAAAGATCTACACAATGATTTAGAAGCAAGAATGTTTATCATGGCAGCATTTATATTTGGGGAAAACTGGAAACCTTACCTGACAATAGAGGGTTGATTAAATAAATGATAGTACAACCATATACTATGCAGTTTTAAAAACCATATTTTGGAAACTACTTAATGACATGTAGAAATTTTGGGGGGGGGGAATTGTTAAGTGAAAAGGCATATTAACCAACAATATGTACAGGAAAATCTATTGTTTAAGTAAATATTACTAAGTTAAATATTGTTTAAGAAATGATAGATGTGTACACACATAGTAGAAAAAGACTGGAAAACATTAAAAGTGATTGTTTTGGGGCAGAGGAACTGCAAGCAATTTTTGTTTATTTGAACTCTTTCATAGTGAAAACATATTCATTTTATAGTAAAATATTACTTAAAATATTAATCTATAAACCTTCCCTCCCTAAAGGCCTAAAAAGTGTCTTTCTATAGGGATTTTTGTCTCTAGAAATCCTACCTCTTCTGTTTTTAATGATAATATGTGTTGCCTTCTAAAATCTTAAGTATTTGGAACTGTGTAGTTATAATAGATTCTCTACCTCTTAAACAAATAAAAATCTTTAATAGCTCTGTGATTTTAATCTTAGGCTCCTCCTTAGAAAAAATACCAATGGACTGTTAGTTAATGATATGGAATGTTAAGAATTTGAACAGAGCTTCTGTACCCATTTCTCCATAAGTGTTAAATTTTGCTTTCAATTCAGGCTTCATAGTATCGATTAATGTCATTAAATTATATTATTTAGGCCTACAGAATAATTCTTTTGCTTTTTTTGATTTTCAAACTGTTTATTTCATCAACGCAATATAAAGTTAATGATGTTATGGAGAGTAAATGATGCAGTTAGAATCAATCATTCAGGAAAAATCATCACGTTTGGTCATTTAAGGAGGAGCTGAGTTCAATGCAATCTGATTCCTTGTGCAGTATTTGATCTAATAATTATGGTACTTCTCTTTCTCACAGGTTTTGGTAAGAGATACCACCATTTCCAAGGCTCTTACTCATCCTTACACCCACACTCAACCATAAGCGATTGTGCAAGAGACTATATAGTAAAAAGAAAACGGAGGAGCTGTGATCAGCCACAGGTGATCCCGAGTTACAAAATAGAGAAAGGATATATAGTCTATTAGTCCTAAAAGAAAAATTAGAGATGTGGAGAAAAGTTGAGCTATGATACTTAAGAATGTACAGGAGTAAAGATCTTCAAACTTTTGCTATGAGAAGAGACAATTCTACCTATAAATCCAGTGCATGCTACCCACATAGGACTATTAATTCCAATAAATAATCATAGCTTTAGGAAGAATGTTCTAGAACAGGCTTTCTGTGGAAAATACAAATGCTATGGCCCTTCCATGACCTATAATCAAGATTTCTAGAAGTGACATCCAAGCATTTGTATTTTAAGTTCTACAAGTGATCCTGAATTATACTAGAGGTGAGAACCAATGGACTTTCAGGGGAAGTTCAAATCCTCTAGCTTTAGCCAACCTTTATAAATTCATCTCCCTTAACTTCACATAGATTCTTTTTGGTTTGTTTTTTGTTTTTTTAAAATTTAGGTTATTTAACTATTTTTAGGGACAGGGGTTTCACTATGTTGCCTAGGCTGGCCTTGAACACCTGGGCTCAAGCCATCTTCCTGCCTTAGCCTCCCAAGTAGCTGGGATGACAGGTATGTGCCACCATGCCCGGCCCCCACAAACACATAAATTCTGCTCATGCTAGGCCAGTCTCCTTGCTCTCTATCCTTGCTCCCTGACAAAGAGAAAGCTGGTTTGTGTCTTCGTATATTTGCTTATGACTTCTTCTTATCTGGAATGCCCTGCCTGCTTCTTACAACTTGTTCAAGTTTTCCCCAACTCCAAAATTGGGTTCAAGTTTTACCTGCCTTCTAACTGACACTGATTACCTCCACAATAATAAACTACAGATTCTGTATCTTCCCTTCCTCAGTCTTGCATCATTATGGAAACAATAATTTACGTTTGTCTTACATCTCACTATAATCATAACCCGTATGTGTCCTCAGAAAGTATTCATTTGGTTTTGTTGATACCTCTTTGCTATGTACATCAGGGACTTTCAAAAGACAGTGGAATGAACGAAAGTAGCACTTGCATATTCATGATCAAATAACACAGGGTATGTACAATTACCTCCAAAAACTTCTCAGAGGCCATTCCTTGCACCATGTAGGCTGACATTCTAAAGAAAATACACATGCAGAAATTTAAAAAAAAAGTTTGAGCTTCCAAACCCTAACCCCTCCTCTGAGCTCCTTTGTCATATATCCAACTGCCTATCGTATCTCCTCACTTGCATAAGAATTTCAAAGTCGACACACCCCACACTGACTCACAGTTCTCTGTTCCTTAAATCTGTTCATTTCTCTGTATGCCCTATGGTTCCTAACTCTATGGAGTTAACAATAGTGATGTTCATCTGGTGGCTGAGGTGAAACACCTGAAACTCATCACACCTAACGTCTCTCTTTCTCTCCCATGCAACATCAAGTCCTCCAACAATGGCTGTCAGCCCTACCTTCTAATTGCACAGAACTGAACCACCTGCCACGCCCGCCCCACCACTGCCCATGACATAACTGGTTCTTGTGGCACCCTTGACCCTGTTAGACTGTTCTCCACAGAGTAGCCCCAGATCTCTTTTAATCTATAAATGAGATCATATATATTCTTTTAAAACCCTCTTATGGCTTCCTGTCAGTCTTTATCTTGGCCCGTGTGGTCTGCTCCCTGCCTTATCTACATGATCGTTCTTGCTTCACTCCACTTGAGCCACATACTTCTTACTGGAATATTTTAAGTCGTTCCTCCTTCATAGCCTGTATAACATCCATTCCTTCTGCCTAACATGCTCTTCCTCCTAGTCAGCACATACTTAGCTTGTTCTCATTATTTAAAATCTTTGTTCAAATATCTTCTGCTCAGTGAGACTTTTCCTGCCTATCCTATTTCAAATAGCACTTTCTCCATTATGTACCCCTATTTTCTACTTCCTTACCCTGCATTATTTTCTTCCTAGATATTATCATTATTTAAAGTGATATATTTTTTGTTTACTTAATTATTAGCTGTCTCCCCTTCTGCTATAAAGTAAGTTCATAGGGAAGGAACCCTGTTTAATTTCTCACTATATTTCCAGTAATTAGAACAATGGCTGAACCATTATAGGTGCTTGATAGCTATTAAATGACTGAATGAATAAGTGGATGAATAAAGTGTTTCAGGACTTATAAATCTCATCTCAGTAACATAAACTTTAAATAGAAAATCTTTATTCTGCAGGGTTCAGTGGCTGTTCTGGATTATCCCAGAGGCTTCTATTCTTTCCATCTGACTGCACAGGCCAGTCTGGGCAACCACCTACATACTACAGCTCAGGTCTTATAATATAGTTCTTGGGAGGAGTAAAGTCAAATTAGATAGTTAACTAAAAATAATGTCTTTGAGTTTATAAAGGAGAAGTTTTCCTAGTCCAGTTGGTCCTGGTGAGTTAAACTGGCATTGAATGCTGACATGGTAATCTTGTGCTTGAGGAACTTCCAATCTGGAGAGGGAGTGAGGTATGCTATTATACTATTTATTTTGTGAAAGTACCAAGTATAGCTTATCTTTGTATCCACAGTGTTCAGAACATTGCTGAGCAGACAGTAGAGTTACAATGAATGTTTATTAAACAGATGAACAAACTAATCCATGGAACAAACAACAAATTTTAAGTGCTATTCTTCTATATCTAAGCTTTGTGACAGTGTTAGCTAATTTCAAAGAAAAAAGCATTTGCCTCAATTAGATATATGCTAATTATAATTAATTTTTGCACCTTTTCTTCATATATGAGATTGAAAAACTCATTGTGAAGAACCAAGTCTTATCCATCTTTTATCTACAGTTCTTAGTATAGTGTCTAGACGTGAAAGGAAGAAAAACTTCCTTTTAGAGAAAGAGTAACTTCCTAATAAAAGTAACTTCCTAATAGAGAAGTTACAAGTCCTGGCAGCAATCAGTGACTATTAAAGAATGCCAGTCTGACATGGTTATCAGATGTTAGGTGATGAAAATCATGCCAACTAACATATGGATTTCTACTCTGTTTCTGTGTAAGACTTGAGCTCTAAAATTATTTCCTGAACATAGGGGATTAGAGCTTATGGTGATTATTTACTATGACACTGCTACTTTCTAGAGCATTGCTGATCAAAGTGCCAGAAACTCAATGCATGAAAAGCTACACTTCTTTACTCAATCTCTCTCACAGGAATGTAAAATTCTTTAGCAAATGGATGTTATAAAAAAGAGTTCAGTTTGTTCACTAAATATAAAGGGTTCAGTTTGTTTGATAAATAAAAGGATTCAGCAGTTTGTTCACGAAATATGAAAACCTTTTGAAATATAAGAAACAATAGAAGAGATGATGAAATATGTAATGCAACTATTAAATCTATATGCCTGTGGGTATCTTTCATGGTTATGATAACTAACTGCCTTGGTTTGCCCAAGACTGAGGAGGTTCCTGGGACTTGGGCCTTTCAATGTCAAAATAGGAAAAGTTCCAAACTAGTCAGGACAAGTTGGTCAACCTCCTTATGATAAAACTTGCTAATTTAATTATCAGATATTTGTACGTATCTATATGTAGGATGCATAGGTATATGTAGAATATATCATAAACAACTAGGCATTACTAGGCTATACATGTAACAGGCTTAAGAAGAATTAGCTTATGTTGTACTAGTATCCATATTAAATGCAAATTCCTTCTCCTTTCATTTTCCCTCCATACACCACCACCCATCTTGGACTTCTTATTTATGTTTTAAAATTGTATGCTTGTGTTGATTTTATTATAGAAAAAACATTAAGTTGGGGGTATTAGGACAATTCTTTTTCTTCAGAAGAAAGGGAAAAGTGAGAAGCAGCAATGGAGACTGGTCTCAGCTGATGCATGGGCTCATTTGTTTGGTGCAACCCCAAATGTGGTAATTCCCCACAGAATTAAATTTTCTTAACTCAGAAATTAAAACTTTCCTAACCAAGATTTTGTGTTTTAATACATACAGATGAAGCTCTCCAAATCAAGGCAAGATATAGAAAACTATCCTGAGGGGACGGGCATATGCACAAACAACGAGTGCGATGTGTACCAACCGGGCGATGGACACGCTTGAAGCTCGGATTTGCGGGGGAGAGAGGGGAAGGGCAACAAACATAACCTAAACATCTGTACCCCCATAATATGCTGAAATAAAAAGAAAAGAAAAGAAAAGAAAA